>JAULKM010026259.1:0-13907 GCA_032355605.1 Rubia tinctorum | reverse complement strand
AGAAACAGAGGGCGGCGCGAATCCTAGCGCCACCACCACCCTAACGCCGCCACCACCACCCTATCAGTGTCCCACCTCCGACACCCAGCCCCCGCCATGGAATCTGCAAAGTTGGCTGGATTTTCAGATTGAGAGGAGCTTCAGGCCGAATCCGACGTTGCTGTGACGGAAAGAAGAAGAAGGCATCTGAGACGATGAAGAGCAGTGTTATCGGAGAAGAAGAACCCAAATCTAGAATAATAGGGGTTGCGCTAGAGAAGAAAAAAAGGGAAAAGATATGGAGAGAAAGAAAAAAAGGACGCGGAGAAGAAAGAAAATGGGAAAAGAAATGGAAGGAGAAAGAAAATTAGGGTTGGAGCATTAAAGACATTTCATTTTTTTTCCAGATGGGTAAAATAGTCTTTTTATCTTAATCCAGCATCAAACTGCCGAAAAAGTTTATATTTGCACATAAACTAACTATCTAAGGTTATATTTGCACTTTCAATTATCACAGGGTTATATGTGCACTTTCGTGAATTATGTAGAATTATATACACACTTCGGTCAAAAATTTAAAATTTAGTGTTAATATTTTAAGTGTTCGTGTGAAAAATGATTTTGAGAAAATTATTAAAATAACCATGCAATTTGATAAAGTGTCAATCAAACTCTGGACTCGACTGACTTTTTAGTCAACAGTTGTTTGAACGGAATCCGTTGAAATAACGAATTTGCCCCTAATTTTTTTATAAAAAATCTGATAATCCCCAACTGGGCACCCTTACTGCTTCCTTTATTCCTCTACTATTTCCCTTTTTTCTTCCTTATTTCTCCTTTGTTCCTCCACCGGAGGACGAGCTTTCCATCAGCCTTCATCAGAGTCTCGAGCGTCTCGGAGCTGGAATTGGTCATCGGCGGTGGGATCTCGAAGATAGTGCTCTGTCGCTTCCTCCTCGATTTCTCGAATGGCACGACAACGGTGGTGGTGTTTAGAAAGGTGGGGTTAGGGAGGAAGTTGTGGCGGTGTTGTTTAGGAAGGAAATGGTGGTGGTGGTGTTAAAGAAGGAAGCATCAGTGGTGATGTTTAGGAAAGAATCAGTGGTGGCGAACGAGTGGCGGTGCGGTGAAGTTAGTTTTCGGCGGTGGCGGTGGTGTTTAGGGTGGTGTGGGGTTAGGCTTTTCGATGGTGGGAGCTGAGGGGTTGAGCGGTGGTGGAGGCAAGGCTGAGCGGGAAGGGTTTTTGGCGGTGGAGGCTGAGCAGCGGGGTTTAGCAGCGAGGGTTTCCAACGAAGTAATGGCGATTTCCGATGGAGAAACACGGGTTTTTGATAGGGCAGCGACGGCGGACAACGGGGTGGGTTGCGAAGAAAAAGAAATCCAATAAGCTCCCACGTCACATAGGGTATAATGGGTATCAATTTTTCATCTTTGGTCTAAGGGGTATTTTTGCAATTTCACTTTCTGGTCAAGCCTGAATTTCTTGGGTCAGCGTTGGAATTAGAGAGTTTGTGTATATCGGCACGACTCGACCAATAGTTAGGGTTAGATTGACACGATTTGTAATGAGTTAGGTTAAAATTGGCATTTTCTCATTTTGCAGGGTTACATTGGCTTCCTATTATGGACCTAACTATGAGACACCACCATGAATCTATTGAACCTTAATAGGAACGCCATACCGAGGACACCCAAACACTGCACCATCAACAAACCGCTCTCACCATGATCTCATCTTCATCGACCACCTGCATGTTGAGAAACCACAGCGGGGATCACTGAAATGGTCCCACAACGCTAGATAATCTCTATCGATAAATTGCTCTAATATTCACAATTCTTGATAAGAATGTGGTTTTGAACCCCTCTCCATTGTAGAGACTGTGGATTACCACTAAACCAAATCCAATTCACTTCTATCATCATCCAAATATAATGAATTTTCACCAATTCAATCATTAACACAGTATAAGGATTCCATTATCAAACACCTTCGTCATTAGACAATTTTAAATTTAAAAATAAAAAAGTTTTGAGAGACTCATAAGTCTTACTGAAATGATGAAAACGAAGGGTAGGATTTTTAAGGTCAAAGGAATTGAGTCTATTCCAATTATGATCCGTCTTCAGTCGGTCTACTCTCTGTTAGGCTGGGTTTAGTTTTGAAGACAGCAAAACGCATTTTCACTCCACTGAGCTTAGTGGAATGGGCTATCTGTAAACCGTCTGAATGTCCAACAAAATATTAGCCACAAGAATTGTTGTTGACACACATACTCCATTAGCCACAAGAATTGTTGTTGACACACATACTCCATTAGCCACAAGAATTGTTGTTGACACACATACTCCCTCTAGTAATTAGCACCAAGTTAATGGACACGATTAAAAAAAAAAGTAAAATTGGTGATGGAGATTGTTTTTGGAGAATAAAAAGTAAATTGAGTACTCCCTCTAGTAATTAAATATTGGCACCAAGTCAATGGACACGTTTAAAAAAAAGAGTAAAATTGGTGGTGGAGATTGTTTTTGGAGAATAAAAAGTAAATTGAGTGGATGAAAATAATTTTAAAATTTACCAAAAAAGAAATGTGTCAATATTAAAAGACTAAATAAAAAAGGAAAGTATGACAATATTCAGAGACATGAGGGAGTAATTTTAATTCACAAATTAGTGGTCAAAATGATTGCATTTTAATTCTTTCAATATCCAAATTACACGTACATGGTGTTTAGTCAATCTCCACCAACTCTATTTCACATTTGGCCACTATATATCTAACGCCTATAAATAGTTCAATCGCCATGCATGCAATTCAAACTTCAACTTCATCTTCATCTTCATCTTCATCTTCATCTTAAAGCCCTAGAAGTAAAAGTGCCAAAACCCTAAAGTTCCATTCTCTTGTACCAACTGAAAACATGGTGGCTATTAAGTCCTTTGCATTGGTTGCATTAATTCTTCTTGCCTGTTCTGCTCTTATTTCTGAGTGTAGGGTGGCTAGGAAAGATTTGGGGGTGGATATTGGAGGTGGTGTGGGAGTCGGCGTGGGAGCCGGGGTAGGGTTAGGTTTAGGAGGAGGTGGCGCTGGCTCGGGATCTGGATCGGGTTCGGGTTCGGGTTCGGGTTCGGGTTCAGGTTCAGGTTCGGGTTCAGGTTCGGGTTCCGCTTCAAGTTCAAGTTCGAGGTCGGGTTCTGGAGGGTCAAGTGCAGGATCAGAGGCAGGTTCCTATGCTGGTTCTCGAGCTGGGTCTAGATCTGGATCCGGGTCTGAATCAAGTGCAGGATCCGAAGCTGGTTCGCATACTGGCTCTAGAGCTGGATCAGAAGGGTCCAGTGCAGGATCGGAGGCTGGCTCGTATGCTGGATCAAGAGCTGGCTCCGGATCCAAGAATTAAATCACTCATTCTTGAGGGATGATGAAAAAGTATAACTAAAAATGCACCTAAATATGATACGGATCGATCCTATTGTATCTAAATAAATCCATGGTGTATTGGTGTGTGGTTTGTTGGCTAGGTTAATGGCGTGGTTATTATATACTTTCCTTATGTAATTTTGGATTATTGTTGATCGAGTTTTAATAAATTAATTATTGTCTATTTTGAATAAATCAATCAGTTCAAATTATTTCTTCTCATATTCTTCTCGTCATAAAGCACTACTGATTTGCGAAAGTGATGACTATGTATTTATCACACAAGAAAGGCTCATATGAGATCGTCTCAACATAACTTATGATGAGACAAAGTACATTCTAAAGTTTTAGATATCACAGAAAATACCCCATATCATCTTACATCTTTAAACAATTGTATTTAAACATTTCGTCTCACATTAAGTGAGACCGTCTCATCTAACTTTTTGTCGTATCACACTATTTAAATTATGAGAAACCAAGTATTATTTCTTCATTTCCACGTGAAAAATCAATTTTTAATAAGTAAAAGTTACAAAACTAATAAATCTGAACTGCCTCTCTATGACTAGATTTTAGTGAATTCTATTTATTTATTCCGTTCCAAAATAATTGACTCACATTCAATTTTTTTCCCGTACCATATAAAATGATACATTTTAATTCTTACGCAAAATGGTAAAGAATATGTTGTAAAATTCCCACATGATCCTATTTAACTTCAACAATTTTTTGATTAGGCATGCCATTTTTCCAAAATATCCTTACTTTTTCAAAATTTATATTAAATTTCATTTGAAATGCGCCTTTAAAAGAATTTTTTTCACAAAAACAAAAGGAATCTAAAAATATAAGTCGCATGAGTACGTTGTTAGAAAATATTGTTAGATAAACCAAAATTTAATATTTTGATGAAGGATATTTTGGATATTAGATGTGATATTAGTTTCTATTAATTTGGCATGCATGAAATAAAATACTTACTGATTTACTCAATCATTCTTTAAAGTAACTATGTCACGACATGTTGAAAATGAATTTGATTTAAGCAATAGGTGTTGGGTTTCTCCTCAAAGTTAAAATAGATTTAGTATATGACTTAGTGTTTAATCTTTGATGGACTACAAGAGTTTAGACCCAATAAAATTAGACCTAAGGTTTAAGGGTGTGTTTAGTATAAATAGATATGTTGTGCTATTGTAGTAGCCACCACCTTAAAAGAGAGAGTTAGAAAGGGGAAACTTGTCTAAGTGTTCTTCCTCTTTAGCTATGGTGAAGAAGGAGATTTGTTAGTTTGTTTGAGGGTTTGGTAGATTAGAGATAGTTTGAGCGAATTGTGAGACATTGTATGTTGAGTGATAAGAACATGCTTTGTAAGGCTCTTTCTATTTTCTAGTGGATTGGAATCGTTTGATTCCCGTGGTTTTCTCCCGATTTGGGTTTCCACGTAAAATCGGTGTGTTGTTTATTTTCTTTGTTAGTTTGGTCGGTTGATTGTACTTTGATCGTTATTGCGGGACCAAGAGTGGTTTTAATCTTGATAATGTGTGTGTGTTCGAGGTTAAAATCCCCAAAAAGTATCTTATAGAATGTACAAAAAAACTAAAGGTACAATAGTTGAACTCTTCTAAGTCAAATAAAAACGTAAAATGGAATCTAGTAATTGCTCTCCTCGAAGTCAACTAAAAATATGAGATAATTTGAAATGCAGGGAAATAATGGTGGTCAAATTTCCTAAGACCCTATTCATATGCAATAAACTCGTCAATGAAACAAGATAGCGATACCTTTTCAGTTGTAGATACATGGCATGTCACATAGAAAAAATACATTGTCAAAAAACTTTGCAAAAAACACAGCAGCATGTCACAACATGTATACATCATGAAAAACTTAGTGTAAAATGAAACGGAAGTAGCAAAATTTCGGCACCAGAACCATGGACAGTAAATGAATAGCAACATTAGCTGCTTAAAAAACCATAGAAATAAACGCAGAAAAGGCCTTGTTCATATCTAGATTGAAACTCATGTGCCCAAGCATACCATGTTTCCTTCCTCTCACGGTCTGATGAAATTCATGCGCCAACAAGATGTTATCTGTGATAAGTCTTCCAGGTATAAACGCCGACTGTGATTCTGAGATGCTTTTCGGAATGATCTAGCTTAACCTGTTCGCAATTACTTTCAACGCTATACAGTATACTACATTACACAGACTTATCGGCCTAAATTGAGTGATGAGTTCAGGCCAATCCACCCTCGGCAATAGCACTATATGCGTGTAATTTGCGTTTGGCTCAAATATGCCATAGTTAAGAAAATTCAAAACAAAGAGGGTAACATCATGCTTCATCATGTGCCAAAATTTATGGGGAAAATAAGGCTCATTCCATCAGGTTCTGGCGATTTGTAAGGATGCATTTGCTTCACAGCTCGCTCCACTTCTCCTCTATAATACTGTCGCTTTAGTTTTTCCACCATCTCTTGTGTCATCCTAGGTTGCAGTCTGCTAAGGGCATTCTGAATTTGTTCCGTCATAGGCTCCGAAGAGGAGAACAAGCCACCGAAATAATCTGTGATGATCTTATCCATGTTGTCTTTATCCGTCTTTAATTCCTGATTCACATCCCGCAACCCTAGTAAGTGCTCTCCTTCTCGAGACGTGTCAATGAAAAAACTTGGTGTTCTTATCCACTTATTTATACCAGTGTTGCTTTGATCATTGGTTTCAACGAAAGATTTTTGTTTCCTGTAGACACTCATATTCATTCATCAGCCCCATGACTGCTTTCCTCCTTTATCGATGTGTCCTGCCTCTAGTCTTGCCAAACTCTTGCGAATTTCCTCCAATCTCTCCGAGATGATCCGAAAAGCATTTTTACCCATTTCATGAGCCCTATAGGGCAATCCTCCACCTTCACATTTAAGGGCTCCGTTCCTTTCAGTTCTCCTCCACTATTTTTTCACAGTCCTCCAACTTTATCCACTGCGCTTCAAATCTAAATCTTATTTTTCAATGTTTCGGCACGCCCGGATCTCTAGATTGAAGCCGAATATGCACAGACATGATCTGAGAATACCATAGGAATCGATGTTACAAAAATCAAAGGGTACATTTCGTGCATACTTTTATTACAGACTGCCCAATCTAGTCGAGCCCTCTTGGTATCTGGTTGGTTCGCCAGTCTATTCCAAGTGAGCTTTGGTCCTGAGTAACCCATATCGAACAAGCCTCAATGATCCAACGCCTCTCTAAATGTGTCTATTTTCCCCCTCCAAACGAGGTGTCAAACCCTGAAATGCATCTTGCGCAAACACATCGTTAAAATCTCCTACACAAAGCCACGGGGTTTGTGTTTCCTGTGCAATTTGCTTGAATTGCTGCCATCCTTGTCCTCGCACAATTGCTGGTTCACCATACACTCCAGTAAAATGAAAATGAATACTAAACATTGTTACTTAAGCATCTATATGACAATGTGAATACAACTTCAAATCCACTATAATATTTTTACTCCACAAAAGGGCAAGGCCACCAAAGCGACCCTGCAACACTACTGCTACTCAAAAAAATAAACGGACTCTTTAACACTTCTACTGTTTCAACAAAACACTTTGTTTCACGAAAAAAAAAGTAAAGGTGATTTTATGCGTACAATAGTAGCAGCTCCTGAACTTCCTGAGCTCTTCAGAGACCCCGACAGTTCCATCTTAGGATACTCATTGGTGTGGGTAGGACTGGACGTCATTTCCAATCTCTACTTGTGCAATGCCTGGACCTGCCAAAGTGCGAGGCACTTCTTCTTCGGTTCCATTTCTAGATTTCTTGGTGAGCAAGAAAACATCCTCCTCCATGCCACCCTCCAGGTTCAGCTTGAGTTTTGGGTTCCTGTGTACCTCTCCCAAGTCCAGTTGCACTTTTTCCTGGTTCATCTTATCCCCCGATGCTTCACCCGCCTGCTTTCTCAGAGCTGTAGGCGGATTTAGCGCCTTGGAAGTCTCCTCTTGTTATGTAATGTTTCTATACCAGTAGACCCTCTTTTTCCACCTTTATTTTCTTCTCCCATACTAGCCAAGAGTGCCTTTGATTTTTCACCCTTCATTTTTACTGGCCCATGTTTCTCTTCCTTTACCAAATTTTCCATTTTGTGCTTTCACCTGGAGTTCTTTTATGTCTGAATTTTAGGATTTTATTAAGGAATAAGCAATATTATGTGAACCCAAAACATGGATAGGTCATTGCACCTCTATATAATGTAACCCAAAACATGAATACAAACACGGATCATTACCCTTATTTTTCTACATAGTATCAGAGCCTGAAACCTAAAGCCCTAAATTTTCCGAGCTACCTTTCCGCCATTTAAAAAAAATTGGGGTCGCTGGTTCATTTTCCATCGCTGATTCCCGGGGTTTCGCTGATCCCCCACGACCTACTTCTCCAGCGTTAGTTATCCCATCCCCAACGGTGTTCGCCGATGAGTCTTATTTCCGGCAAGCTCCTTTCCATTTGTGATCCCCGGTGTTCCACTAAGCCTCTACGAGCTACTTTTCCAGAGTTAGCTAGTTCCTTCTCTACCGGTGTTCGCCAACAAACCCCCTTTCCGGCGAGCTCCTTTCCGATTGGCTACCCATTCAAGACAACAAGAAGCGTGTAAGATCCACGCACGTGCCCTTCCAAGAAGCGTGTGAGGTCCACGTGCGTTTACCAGAGACATGTTTCCTCCCTTCCAGAAGCGCGTGCTTCCACGCGCTATAGCAGAAGAGCGCGTCACAATTCCTCAGCGTGTGTAACCACGCGCCTGACCATCATGTTGCCATTCTACCGATTGTTTGCTCTCCTTTGGGTAAAATTATATATATTATACAACATAAATAATTTTTGTTATGGTTGAGACCTCTAGCTCCCCTGTCCGATTTGATTTTGGCCCTTCTCTGTCAGACGACCAATAGTGTACGTCCAATAATTTATTTAATCAGTTAAATTACCCTTGTAACCATGGGTCAGGTAAGCTCATTTTATCTTGGATTCTCGATTTGGGAGCCTCATATCATATAACTGGTGACAAAGGTTCTCTAATTGACATTACTGCTACTATCTATTCTATTAAAGTTCTACTGCCTAATGGATATTTTATCATCTACTGCACAATATGAATCTTTGCGTTTTGGATATATCACTCTTACTCGTGTGCTTTATATACCTACACTAGGATGCAACTAATTATCTTGCTCTAGATTGTTGTCTTCCTTAAAATGTCTAGCTTTGCTTACTGAAAATTATTGCATTTTACAGAAAATCAGTATGAGGACTGTGATTGGCGTGGGTAAACAAAAATGGGGGGGGGGGTTTATTGGTTTCGTCTACTGGATACGCGTGTTTAGTCTCATATCCCGCAGTCAGTTCTGCCAGTAGCTACAGTTTATACATTTGATTTATGGCATCAACGTCTTGGTCATCCATCCTCTACAGTTTTGTCCTCTGTTCCTACTCTTGATTTTAGCACAAATAATACTTCTTTACCTTGCTCAGTGTGTCATAGAGAAAAATAGACTAAACATAGTTTCTCTTTGAGCTCTTGCTAGTTCTTTGTTTGAATTGATTCGTTGTGATGTTTGGGGGTCTTATAGCACACCATCTTCTAGTGGTGTATTTTATTTGTTAACTATAGTTGATGATTATTTCCGAGCTGTTTAGGTTTATTTATTAGTGGCTAAGTCTGATGTAGCCTCTAGATTTAGAGAATATTGTTCTTTAATCAAGACACAGTTTGGGCGCCATATCTGTCGTGTCCGTGCTGATAATGGTACAAAATTATAACCACATTAAATAAAGAATTCTCATTCCATTAAAGAAATAATTCTCATTATAACCACATTAAAGAAAGAATTCTCATTATAACCACATTAAAGAAAGAATTCTCATTATAACCACATTAAAGAAAGAATTCTCATTCCATACTTGACACATAAGCTTTCATATTATGTATAATGCTTTAGTAACCAACACATAGCAAGATCTTAAAATTTTAAGTGATAAAGCGGTACCTTAAAATTTGACTTTGCAATTTCCATGAGTTATCAATAAAGTGCTCTGTGACAACCATGTGGCCCATTCTTTGGTTATTTGACGACCACATATCAGTAGTCAAGGCAATTCTACTCTTCAATTTTCTCAGTAATGAGATGATGCTTTCCTTTTCGAACTCATATCTTTGCATGATATCCTTTCTAGTTGTGTTGCGACAGGGTACCTAATTTAAAAAAACACAAGTAAGAAAATCTCGCATTATGGTAACTTATAGTTATATTTAGTAATTTATTTTATTTCATGTATATCCATCTCGTTTTAAAATATAGTTCCAATATCTAACTAAAATACAATGAAAATACCTTGAATCCTGGTTGAAATGTTTTAGAATACCTTCTAAAACCATAATGCTCAACCATGCTAACAGGATACCCATGTAGAATAATCATCTCCGGCAAATATCTTCTCTCATCCTCTTGCTGAAATCCATATGATGCCAGTGTCATTGTATCTTTTTTATCTTCTAGATTTACTTGTGAACCAATGAACATCATTATTAGAAGATCTTTACTTCGTCTCTTTGGACAAACTCGAGTATGCTCTCTCAAGTGGCGGTTCCTGATTTGGCCTTGCTGCAAGGTGCTTCATACAATAATTACATTCGGTTTATATTTCATCACCAACTCTCTTTCTCTTGAAGTTCTTCCAAACGTCTGAGACATGTCGATTGGATATAGGCAAAATGGAAGGATCTTGAGAAGCCGTATCAATTGGGCTTTCATCATCATTCAGTAAAATACCAACATTATTGCTTGTTGTAGGTGATTCCTTGGTGGGATTTGAAGTTATTTCTTTTTCCTCATTGGACGCCATTATTTCCCCTAAAATATTAAGAGCATCAATAAATGAATGATTCACACCAAAAATGCTTCTAGTGAAATCATAAAATGATTGTGATTTTATCAATAAGAGTATCAATAGATGAAAGAGCATTTCAATGCATAGTTTTACCATGCTTGTTACCATGCAAAGTTTTATCATCAAAGATGCAAATCATTTCAATAAAAAAGATTGTGATTTTACCATGTAAAGTTTTTATTACCACATATGCACGGCGCCTGATTTTGAGCTAATATGTTAACACTACAAATAGCAAAACTCCAGATGAGGCAGTAACCGCAACCATAAGCGCACCGAAATTAAACTACATTTTTAGAGCAGATACTATGGAAGACACAAACTCTCTACTCCTCACAAATACTACTTATGAAGGAACTAGAAAAATAGGTAATGGCAAACTACTCAGATAGAAGCAATCCAACCAGCCCTAAATTGTTTGTGACACCTCGCAACAACCAGCCAATCTGCCTTAATGTGAAGGCATGGGTTGTTATAATTCCAGCTCCATACGAACATGAAAATTGTTCGCCAGAAACCGTGAAAACAAAGAAGTGAACGTTTCTAGCCGCTGCACTGAATATCTCTAATTTCAAGAATTGAATCATAATTACACTTATGATTCTGTCAAATCATGCATAAATTTTCACTAAAAGGAAAACAGTTTCAACATAAAGAAGTTTATGCCAGCATAAGGTTGACTAGTGTACATATATTCACTTAAAATCCCCTAAACACCTCCCAGAAAGTGGCATCCATACCCAAATGTGTATATCAAAATAGTACAACACTTCAAACTTAAATAGAACAAACATAGATGTGAACAACTCTACCCTACACTGAAACATCAGTAGCCACATTACTCCAATGTCTATAAACTCGTACGCACTAGAAAATAAAAATCAGAAAAATATAAGTATAGTTGGGTATTTGGAAGTGGATAATTTGCGGGAAAACAAACCATATTCTAAGATCATAGTTTGCAGGAGCATCAGTTCTACAAAATACCGAAGAAGAGCATTTCAAGCAGCTCCGTGAGTATCTCATATTTGAAAACAAAATCATAATCATGTTTTCACAGCAACATAAAAAACTATCAAATGCAATGAAACTCAAATTATCCAAAGTCAAACGGTCTAATCCATGTCGTGCGATATTAACATGAAAAACGTTCTTCAAAAACCGTGAAAACAAAGAAGTTAACACTTCAATTTGTTGCACTGAGTATCTCTAATTTCAAAAATAGAATCATAATCATACTTTTGCAACACGAAAAAAATCAATCAAACGTAATCGCATTCAAACAACATATCTATGATTAAATATGTTTCGGGAAATCGAGAGACAAATATGCACCAAAAATTATTAACCTAAATTTAAGATCAGCAGTTGTAACAGATTCGAAAGATTACCTCTGGTTGAAGATTCGTTTTTCGATCAAAACAACGCCGAGAAACTTGTTTAGTTTCAGGTTCAAAGGGTGAGCAAAAGTGGTGGCAGTCGACAAAAGCATGAGCAGCAATGGAGGAACAGAGCAACGTGGTGGCCACAGTCAATCAGATTCAATCTTCTTGCAGTTCGATTGAGAAGTTTACGGGATACTGAAGAGGCAAATTGATAGTAATTGATTTGGTGATTAATCTTCAATTTTAGATTTAGATAATATGTATTGGTCCAATGCACCGAGACAATTTTACAAGGACTTTGGTTTGCTGATGTGATTAACTATTAAATTAAATTGTAAATTTAAAGTAATATCTTACAAATATGTAACGGGCATTTAATGGGTCAAGCGGGCGGGCGGGCGGGTGGGGCGGGTATAAATTAACATCCGTTACCCATGATGGGTACTAAACTTATACCCATACCCGCCTCATCCCCACCAAAACTACCTCCATACCCCGCTCCATTGGGGTGGGTGCGGGGTGGACCTCCACCAATACCCACCTCACTACCATCCCTAAATTCGATTGAGCATTCTTACAAGTCATAAAATGAATAATGCATGAAGAGAATCCTAAAGCCTAATACATGAAAAACCAAAAGAATCCTTAGTCCCCCCAAACTCAAGATACTACAACAATAAGCATACCACACAGTGGAGTGAGCCTTCATGAACAAATCAACAATCTGGAGGGAGAAGGGAACAAAAAACAGTGAAATAGTCTCGAAATGCAAATGGTGGAAGGAGAAATGGCAATAAATCTCAATATGTTTGGTGCGCTCATGAAAGAATGTATGTGCAATGTGAACAGAATTTTGATTACCACAATGTAATGATATAGGACTATGAAGTGTGATTCTTATATCAGCAAGCAACCATCGCAACCAAACAATCTCACAAGCTGTCAAAGTCATGTCACGATACTCAGCTTTTGTGGAGGGGCGAGAATAACATTATGTTTCTTACTTTTAAAAGAAATGAGTGAGTCGCCAATAAAGATACAAAATCATGTGGTTGACTTGAGATCCACATAATCACCAATCCAATCAGCATCAGAACATGGTCAATATTGTAACGATGATGATGAAGAAAACAAAAGACGACGAAATGGGTGCCTCGAAGATACCTGAGAATGAGAAGAATGGAAGACCAATGAACTAAAGTAAGGGCATCAAAAAACTGACTGACCACATGAACATGAGCAATATCTAGATGAGTAACCGTTAGATAAACTAAACCGCCAACCACCGTACTATATTGAGTGATATCGGACAAATGAGACCCGTCTATGGGAGAGTAGCGAGCATTGGTCGCAAGAGGAGTGTTAATGGTCTGGTTGATAGTAAGACGTGCACTCTCAAAAAAATCCGATAGTTACTTCAACTGAGATAAAAGATAGCTCTTAGAGGAAGATGCCACCTCAATGCTAAGAAAGTAACAGAACAAAGATAAGTTTTTCATAGAAAAACACTTAGCCAAATTACACTTCAACAATTCATGTCGACACAATCATCACCAGTAATAATCATATTATCAACATATAAGGAGAGGAGAATACATCTCTTACTTGTATGTTTGATGAACAAGGTCGAATCATAAGAGCTGGGAAGAAATCCAAGAGAGGTGATCATGGTGGAGAACTTCTCAAACCAACCTCTAGGAACTTGTTTAAGACCATACAGAGACTTGTAAAGCTTTCATACATGCTTAGGCTGATGCACAACCCTGGGAGGACGTGTAATGTAAACCTCTTGATGAAAATCACCTTACAAGAACACTAATATGAATCTCCTTGCGAAGACTCTAATAAAATAAATGCACGAATCGCAGCGTCTAGCCCGCATGGCACACTCAACTCGACTTATAAGTGTCTAGCCCGCAGGGTACACTTACAAGATTTCTCTACAAACGTCTAGCCCGCATGGTACGTTTATAAAGAGATATTGAAACTTAAATAGCCCGCAGGTTTAAGTAACAATGAAGATAAGAGAATGTCTCAAAAGTCTGAATATATCTGATAAAAGTTGTAGTACAATTTTCGGCCATTCCTCTCTTTACATAGAGGAGAATTTCAGCCAAATGGAAACCCTAATCACAATCAGAATCAAATTTTATGGCAGCTTTAAGAAGCTAAA
>JAULKM010026248.1:0-13908 GCA_032355605.1 Rubia tinctorum | reverse complement strand
GGATAGTTATGTTTAGTCCCATAGATTATTAATTTTGTATCATACATTTTGTGGAAATGTTTTTTGATGTTGCTAAATGTGGCAATATATATGTTGTTAAACTGTTTTAATGTTTGTAGTGAAGTATTAGAGCAGCTGCGTGCAATTGCGGTCAGCGCCCAATTCTAGTGTTGTTTTTCCCAAATCGAACTAATAGAGCAGTTGCGAGCCGCTATAGCCAGCGCCCAATTCTAGTGTTGTTTTTCTCAAATCGAACTAATAGAGCAGCTACACGCAGCTGCAGTCAGCGCCCAATTCTAGTTTTGTTTTTGCCAAATGGAACTAATAGAGCAGTTGCGAGCAACTGCGGTCAGTGCCCAATTGCAAATAAAACCGGTGACAATTTTAACACCGGTTTTCTAAAATCGGTACAAAAAAAAACCTGTTCCAATTTTAACACCAGTTTTTCAAACCAATGCAAATAAAAAACGGTTCCAATTTTAACATCAATTTTTAACCGGTGCAAAAAAAATACTGGTGCCCCAAATTTAACACCGGTTTTTAGACTAGTGCTAATATGAAAACCTGTGCTAACTAAAAAACGGGTGCTAAATTTAGCACCGATTTTTTAGAAACCGGTGAAAATATTTCACCCCCTACTTAGGCACCAGTTTTTTGGACCTCAAAAAACGGGCATTAGACTTCCAAAAAACTGGTGCTAGAGAATCATTCTTGCGATTGTGACATTTTCACACTATTTTATGATATTTACTATCTCAGCTTTCAAAATTTTAACTTATGCTTTTATTTTGGTTGATGCGTTAACTTTATGACGTGTCTATTTTACATTAAAATCAATATTTCTTGTTTTTCTAATTATTTTTATTCAATGTATGCCTTGATATTTTAATAGTGTGAATTATTTTTATATTCTAATGTTAATGTTTATTTTTCCGTTATTAGTTTCACATTTTTGTGCATATTTTGATGTTTTAAAATTCATGTGAGCTTTTATTTGTTTTTTAACTATTTTAATGTGTGTTTTTAGATTTTCATTTTCATTTGATATTTAATTATTTTAATTTGATGTATAATTTTTAATTTAACTAATTTATTTTGGATGTGTGTTTTTGGTATTTTTATTTGATGTTTAACCATTGTAATTTGATGGTTATTTTTGGTATTTTTATTTGATGTTTAATTTATCTATATATAAAGTGTAATATTTTTATATTTAACTGGTTTAATTTAGTGCATTTTTATTGTTTTGATTTAATGATTAAATATATTAATTAAGTATTTTAGTGATTTTATTTTATATTTTATTATTTTAAAATGATATGCTATTTTTTTTATTAAAGTTAAAATCTGACAGATATCTACAATTATGATATTGGGATAAATGACGTTTGTAAAGTAACATCTTGTGCACTTATTATTTAATTGGCAATTGTGAATAATTTGGAAAAGAAAACTTTTCATATTGAAACATACTGAAAGTTGGAGCTTAGAAGGTTTTTGCGGATTGAAGATATTGTGTGAATATTGATTTGTGGGAAATTGGAGATTTTGCAATATATTATTTATGTGCGTGATCGAAGCATATTGGATTTATGGAAAATCCATATTCTTAAGAAATTGGATTGATAGAAAATCCCTATTCATGAGGAATTGGATTTGTAGAATATTAATTTGTTTAAAGGATATGTTGAGGTTTGAAAAATCCCTATATTCAAGGGATTGTGATATACTTAAGAAGCAGATTCGAAATCGGAATATTTTGGAGACAAAGGTGGAGATTTTCAATCTACTTGTGTGCTATAAATTGAGGACATCACGGCTATGCTACTCACGAGCTTCATAGTGAAAATCTACATCCACATTTTCTATTTTTTCTGAGTGTACTACAAGAACCAAAGATAATGTGTTCCAACCTATCGTAACCTGTCGATTTGTTTAGAAGCGTATACCTTAATTTCTTGGGATGGGGAGATGTAGCGTCGATGAGTTTCGAGGTTAGAAAGAGTTTGATCAAGGCGGATCGGTAGCAAAGGGAGCTTGCAAAATCCACACATTATAAATATATAAGATGAGTATAATTGTATGATGTACTGTGTACTATGTATTTCCGATTAGTGAATTTCTTCTAAACTGGGCCATGCCCCGCAAATGTGGGTGAATTTCACCAAACTGCATAACCAAGTCTCGTGTGTAAAATTCAAAATGTGAAGTTTCATCTTGCTTAACCGCAGACTATTATCTTTGTTGATGAATATGTTTTGTCTGGAAACTAGCCAGCATCCGGACCCGTGACTCTCGTACACTATTATCGTGAGCAGCACCGATGGTATTCCCAACCCATCACAAATCTGAACGCTAGCGTGGTGAAAAAGCAAATTAGAATGAAAGTCTATTTTATTAGTGATGCCAGCAGATTGTGTGAATTATGTTAGTTAGTTCTCTTCAACGCTGTCGAGCGATGATGGCAATGGAATAAGGTCGAGTTAGGGTTTCACCATCGAATCATGATCGCGTCAGAGCGGTGTTTGGGTTTTCCAATCGAAGATGGAAGATTTGAGAATTTTTTAAATCTGGAAGTCACCATCAACGGAGTTTGCCATCGCCGGATTTTTCCATTTTGGAGTTCATATCACCGACATTCTCCATCGTCAATTGTAGGAGGGTGGACCATTTTCCTGAATTTAGTTTCCCTTTTTTCTCTCTTTAATTTGCATTCCAACCCCTAAATTTTAGCCTCGTATTTAAAACTGCCCACGAGTCAATAATAATTATAATTTGACCTCTGAAATTTTAAATGTTCCTATTTCATTATTTAAATAATTATAACTTACCATTGATCTTATGATAAAATGGTTTCAAGGGGAAGGACTCCACTCTGAGAGTTGTTGATGTGCATCGAGAAAATACCATACAATTACATTACTATGAGTGTGTTTGGTAGGTTTTATAAGTGGTTTGCCCATAAGTTAAGAGCACATTTTTAGTGTTTGGTAAATTGCTTTAAAAAAGTGCTAATTCAAGAAGCATAAGCTATTTTTTGGGGGGAAAGAAGAAACTAGTATGCCCTTGCTTTTAAAAATAGGCCAAAATAAGTCAGTTTTGCTTATAAGCACATCTCTGCCTATGGATGTCAAAGGGGTGGGCGGAGCGGGTACGGATTATGGTCCCTCCGTACCCATGCTCACCTAAAATTTTCATACTCATATCCGCCTCATCGCCCATGGCGGATACAACATTAAAATCCATCCCGCCGCATCAGGTATTATATAAAATCTACCCCCACCTCCTCACTCACTTATGTCTCCTTGCCCATTTCAAACCCATTGTAATCATTCCACTCATACCTCCAAAAATAATTTTAAAATAATAATTTTAATATTAAAAAATTAACGCTTATTTACATTAAAATATTATATGTAAGATATGTTCATTATAGATAAATAATAGTTTATTATATATTATTAAATTAGTATGCATGTAGCGGATCTAGTGGGCTGGGCGGGACGGGGATGAGGTGGGTATGAACTAATATCCGCATCCAACCCACTACCTATAATGGATATTATTTTCATACACATACCCATTGCACCCCACCAAAACCACTTTCATGCCCGTTCCATTTGTTAGAACCTAAATTCCAAATTAACTAAAAAATCAATTATGAAAATAAATAATTGAATTAAGTAAATGAAAAGGGAGCAGAGAAATTAGACCAACTGAGGTAAATGGTTGAAATCGATATAGATGCTAGATTAATATCCCTGTCGTTAATTCTGAAAATATCCCGTAGTGTGTGACTGTTCGATGGCGTTCTGCACAACTCAGCAGCAAAAATCAACACACCATTTCAGTGTCTTACTCTTATACTCAAACATGAAGAACACAATGAACACAAGGTACGCGAAGAACAAAGGAAGGAGAGGATAGGAGGATTGTATTCTCGACGTGTGTTAGATTTAGGCTAGAGACAACCTTTTATAGGAAAATGTGCACTAATGGCTAGGAGGTAATCGTGGAGCAATCCACGCCTCTTCAATTATGAAGAGAGCAATCCACGCCGTGCAATGAAAAGGGAGGAAGACAAAGAGAGCATTTTACGCTTCTACAATTAGAAGGGTTGACTGGTTCAAAAATCAAATTCCAAAATAACTTACCCGACCGAACATTCCCGTGCCTGAACCGATCCAAACCGAACCTATCTGTGTGTAGTCTTGAGTCAAGGTTTCCTATACTAGTTGATATTCCTAGTATTTTTATACTAGCCATATTCCCTTCCCATCATCAATGTGTTATTTCTAATACTCCACAAATCCAAAATATAACTCTTTAAGTAATCAATTTTGAGCCCTCATTTCTCATTCAAACGAAATTTGAATTTAACGTATGAGTATACTACAATATAGTACTCGTGGAGATGAAAGCAACACTCCCTTATTTCGGCGCAAACGATGCCGAAATGCACCAAAATTTTACACGGAAAATTCAATTCCAATACCATTGAGACAGATACAAGACAAACCTCCACCTAAACCCATACACAGTTATTGCTTGCTCGTGGATGGGTTGCAATTTGCACCAGGCAAGTAGTAGAGCACAAGACTAGTGGAGCAAACACACAAAAAAATCTCTCTCTAAGAAAAGAACACTCTCCACCAACTTACAACAAAGCCTAAACCCTAACTTGGGGAGGCTGTCGTTGCCTCCGCCAGCCGACCGACAGCCTCCCCCATTTTTTAATTTTTTTTTCAGCTTCGTCGTCTTAGTCCATAGAATGAGGGGGGAACAGTTGTGACACCATCTATCGCTACTAACACCGAAGGCTCTAGCCAGCCTCCACCAGCAACGAAGGAGCAACTCCGGCGGTTGAAGCTCAAAACCAGCGAGCAAGAGTCTTCCAATGAACACACCACAATCTGCAGGTGGAGTCCGACATTGGAACGATAGTCACAAGATCTGGTTGGCTTCGACGTTGTCCAACGAAAGCAGAGCGCGAGCAAGACCAAGGGAGGCTCACCGGAGAAGCCACCAGTGTACCGGCCGGTCAATGGCAGCGTAACGCGGCAAACAATTCAAACATGGTCAACGGACGAATCACATCCAGTCAATGGACAGGTCAAATGTGGTCAGTGACCGATTCATAGCTGGTCAACGGTCGGGTCATCATCGGTCATCGAACGGTTAGTACAAGCACGGTCAATGAAGGTCAATGAACGGAGCACGGTCAATGAACGGAGCACGTTTCAACGACCGGAGCACGTTCAACGAATGGAGCACGATCAACGACGGTCAAGGAACGGAGCACAGTCAACACAGTCAATGAACGAAGCACGTTCAACAACCGGAACACTGTCATAAAATTGAGCATGGTCAACGATTGAAGCACGTTTTCCCG
Source organism: Rubia tinctorum (assembly GCA_032355605.1). Taxonomy (NCBI): domain Eukaryota; kingdom Viridiplantae; phylum Streptophyta; class Magnoliopsida; order Gentianales; family Rubiaceae; genus Rubia; species Rubia tinctorum. Next base: position 8,516 of record JAULKM010026248.1, on the reverse strand, counting down.
ACGGTCAATGAACGGATCACAGTCAATGAACGGAGAACGGTAATCGACGTTCAATGAACGGAGCACGGCGGTCAACTTCCAGATGACGGTCAGCAGCAGCGACTAAAGAAACCCGGTCAAACCATACAATGTTCTGGTCAACGGCGAGCAAAATCCCAAGGGATTCATCCAATTAACGGCGGCGAGCGGTGGCACACAACAACCCTCCACCTCAGCCCTTACGAAGTCCAGGCCTAAAGCACATACAACGAATTCTTTTTTTAGCTTATTTCTTACTTATTAGCTATAAATGAGCTACGTTGTAGCATGACTTCCCTGGATGAAAGTGGGGTTTTAGATTAACTAGTTTAGGGCGTTATGCTCGACTGACTAGACGCAACTCGGGTTCTCACCCCTAATAAATGATGGTCTTTAAGTCTCTATACGTCAGGTTGGCGTGGAACAATCTCTCATACACCATGCTGGTGTGGAGCTCTGATATACCTTGATGGTTTATCAAGTGGGACGCTCACCCCACTCACCCTCTGTGAGTCAATCATGTGGAATTATTTTTACCTTGTAATAGTTAAATTTTTCTTAATTTAGTTATGATGTTTCAATAGTTATTAGTGCATCAATTGTAATAAAAGATAGACTAGCAGTAGTACTAGTTTATCACTAAAGTTGTAAATTATTTATATATTTTAATGATAATGACTCTACTATTTGTTTTTAAAAAAAACTAGTGGACCCGGTTTTTGGGGCAAACGGAGACGAAAAAGTGTGGGAAAGTGCAAAGAGAAACGTGTCAAATGGCGTTTCTGAAACTCTTCTAGCCCAACATGTGGACCGTGGACACCCAACTACGTGGCTATCAATTTGATTACGAGGTTTCCCAACTACTTGTCCCTGCTAACATTTAACTAATTATCAGGTTTCAAATTCATACCAATATTTAATGTTAAGCAGGTTAATTAGGTCACGCGAACAAGACACTAATTCTTTTTTTAAAAAATGTTAAGCAGGTTAATCAGATCACGCGAACAAGACACTAATTCATTTATTTTTTTGAAATGTTAAGCAGGTTAATTAGATCACGTGAACAAGACACTAATTCATTTTTTTAAAAAATCAACCATTTCAAGATGATGAAAAAAATGTCCAATAGCGATTACAATGAGTAGAATTGACATCCAACCTAACTAGATTCTAGCAATAACTAACATATTGCAAGGATATCTAAATTACATATCAACCAGACTGATCGTCTGTACTATTACAGATCAGAGATCCAATAAAAAACTGTAACATCGCTCTCAGGGATATCAACTTGTTTCCTGCGAAAAACATGACGACTTGCAAAGAAAATCGTATCAGGCATCAATATCACTGCGCCAAACAGGAATCTTCTACAACTGTAACACCGCTTGATCCAACCACAATTTATTTTGTTCAAACTATAAACACCTTGAAAAACATTGACGAACCCAAATTTATGAAAACTCAAAAATAAAATTATAACCGAAATTGCGAATACGCGATTTGTACGAGCAAATCGAGAACAATACATCAACATGAATAATTAAATTGAGTTATTATCATGAATACAACGATCTAATTAATCAGGTCGAAAAACAAAACTAATCTGTGAAAATAAATCTCACACTTATTCAATAATAAAAATATAAATTAAAATAAAGTGTTATTCTCGGACAGGTTGCGGGTGGTGTAAGGGTTTAGCGGACAAAGGGGGCAGCGCGTTGTCTGAACAAGAAACTAATTCATTGATCCTGTAGTCTAATATAATAAAATGTGAGAACAACGATTTATAAAATTTATAACTCAAATATACATACCATGACATTATGTAAATGATGTTTTTAAAGAATTTGTTTAGACAAAAGAAATTTGGTATACCCTCTGTACCAATTCAAGCGGCACACTTTAACTTTCATCAGTTGACTCAAAAAATGTTTGATTTGTAATATCTTTTATTAAGGATAATTAAAACTTATAAAAAGTTGATATTCTGAAAATATATGTCATAACGAATATAACAAGATACAATTCAATAGTATTTATACTTACACACCTATTCAATTTTGGGCTCAAAGTTAAGAAGTTTTAACTAAATGAATAGTTAAATTGCAGATTGAATTGGAACATGGGAGCATTTAATTTGGGAAGAATGTAGTTCTGGCAAGTGCCAACTACACGGTACATGTACGTTACGTAAATCTACTATTCTTAATCATTTATATAAATAATATAATGGGAGGTCACTAAATTCTCTGCATCATTCATTCTTGCTCTCTTTTATATATATTTTTTTAAACACTTTTGGCTACTCAATTAACAGAATTGTTGAGTCATAGCTCTTCCGTCCGTTTAAATTAAAACGTCAATTTTAAGTGCAAAACAATCATTTCTCATTTTTTTTCCTTTTTTCCTATTTCTTTTTCCTTTTCCTTTTTTTCCTTTCCCCTTCCCCTTTCCCCTTTCCCCTTTCCCGCTCCCGACCCCATCCCTCCACCACACCCGCCATTATCTCACCTCCACCACCGCCTCCCTCTGCATTCGTCCCCCACCATTGGCTTCCTCTACCTCCGTCAATCACCTTCTGCATCCCCATTCATCCTCCGTTTTGTATTCCACCCCACATGCTCCCTCGCTCACTGCCGACGAGTAGAGCGGAGCTACAGGTGGTATGAGGCACCAGCGCGAAGGTGGTAGAATCGTCGCTGACAAACTCTAAAGCAATATCCCATCATCGATAGAATAGCTGAGACTACGGTGTGCCTGTGGCAAGACTAACTGTTGGGCTAGGGTTTCGTCAAGGTGGCAAGAAGTGGTAGTAGGATTTGGGTTGGGATGGGTGGTGGAGGAGCTTGGGCTGGGACGGTGATGCGGGTGACCGAAAAAGAAGGTGTTAGGAGGGTGGTTAGTGCTGAATTATAATTTTAAAAAATGCAGGAGGGCTAAGTTTGTAATTAGAATAAATAGGAACTGTAAGTAAATTTAAGTTTGTAATTAGAATAAATAGGAACTGTAAGTATATTTTTTGTCAAAAAATAAAGGGGGTAGGTTGGTAAACAATAAAAATAAAATTCATTTTTACCCTCAATTAATAAAGAAGAATTTAGAGTTAACGTTTTGACTGGACGGAAAAGCCACGAGTCAACAGTTTTGTTAGTTGAGAGATCAAAGGTGTTCAATTTTTTTTATAAGAGGTCAAAAGTGAACGATGGAGGGAGTTTAGGGCTCTCCCAAGTCGTTTGCCCTAAATAATAATAGGTATTAATCAACCCAAAATTTGATTTTAAGTCGCATAACTTTTTAATGAGGTTATTTTATAATTAATAATTTTCCATTTCATTTAAATTAATTGAATTTCTTTTGAGAACAAGTCCAACAAATTCTATACAGTAAATATTTTAATTATTTTTAGAGATTTTAGTTGAGTTTTTTGCTCCAACAGATTCTCTTTAATGTTCTACAAAATAGAGATTTTGTAGAAATCGAATTTGCTCCATGTTGATAGAGAGAGAAAATGTAATTTGAAAAATGTTATAATTAGTACACTCATTCATTTACAACTTAAACTAAACCATTTTTTCTTTATAATAAGAGATTTTGAATTTAAACTCTTACACTTTCCATCCTATAAAAAATGTCACATTTTTCACGTCATTCAATAAACATGTTTGACGATTAATATATTTTATTATATATAAATAACTATTTTAAAAACTAATATTTTATAATATATTTTATAACAAACTTAACGAAATCCCACGTGATAACATTATTCATTTATATATCAATAAAATTTGAGTCAAACATATGAAATTTGACTCCGAGACGTAAATATGTTAATATGACAAGGTTGGAGGCAATAAATTAAAATCCTATCAGACCAACCATTAGATTCACAAATAAAACTAAACGTTTGCAACCTTTTGTTTCCTTTTCTTTAATAATATTTTAGTTTTATAATTCTCATGTCATAATCAAATATTTAAATTGATGATAGCATGATAGTGGTATTAAAGAATTAGTTTTTGATAACTTAATTCAGGAAATGAGAATATAAGAAACATTATTTTTTTTATATAATTTAGAGTCAACTTTTTAGTTCTTATATTCAAAAGATTAATTGCTTCATTTTTTATAGTTTGTCGCTAAAATTTTACATTGCCGTGCTCTTGTATTTCTTTTAAACTTAGTAGTCGTTAGTTTAAATATCTTATGATAAATATTTATTGTTTCTTAAACTAGTCGTTATAATTTGGGTGAACTACCAAAATTATATACTCCTATGAGTTGGGAGTATATAATTTCGAAAGTGTCACTATACCCTCAAGTTTTCAAAATTAAAGAAACAACCCTAAATTTTCAACGAAAGATAAGTTATTTAAGGTTTCTCTAGATAATCTATGAAGGTGCCAAACTACCCAATGCGGTAACTTTTTTGCCGGAATTCTTAAATAATGACGGTTTTGCCCCTAAAAAAGCTTAAAATCCAAAAAACATTGATTGACGGTTATACCCTTCACGTGATTCATACCCTCATGAGTTAGATCACCACTTTCTAAACAAACTCAGGGTTGTTAAATTAATCAAGATTGGTTATTTAGAATTAATTACTTTGGTGAAGCAAGTAACTCATGTCATGAATATTATTCAATTAGTATTAGACTTGGTATTAGCAATAATTAGCATTCCCTATCAGTTAGGATTAGAGACTAGTGATTGAACTAGTGTATGGTTTATTATAGGCTTCTAAAGCCACATTCTTGTTGTCATTGGCCTTTAAATAGGTGCATTAGTACTAAGCAATTAATAGCTTTCGAAGTAAAAAGTTGTTCTTTGTTTCAACAGATTCAGTATTAGAGCAATTCTTCTTCTGCAACAAATACATCAAACCAAAAGTTTCCCTTATTTTACCTTGTTTCTTGTTTGTGTTCCAACAAGAGTTAGTTCAACAGTTTATTCAATAACCACTTTACTCAGCACTTTTTGATACTTTGTACTCGAATCAAGAACATGTGAGCTGAGTTTTTCCCCATTTGGGCACTGTCTACTCTTGTGGATTTTGATTACGCTTGTGTGAAGTTGATTGGACAAGACCTTCTCCTGTGTAATTTCATTTTTCTACACACAATTTGCAAGCAGCGAGGAGAGAGTAAAATTTTCCTTGTTATTGCCACATGCTATAGCTCATTCTTTATTCATTTAAGATGGCGAGATATCGTCCATCCAAGAGACGTCGTGTGCTGCGGCATGAGAGTCCAACCGGGAGTCATTTGAACTGGGAACAATAGCCTTATCATGGCGAAACAACTCGAGATTGAAGGCAAAAACATATGAGGGGTCAAGCAAGCGCTTGTTCTTTACGACAAACTCCCCTACACATCAACCCAAACCAGTTCCCCAAGAATTCAAAATCAGTTTCCCCCAAATTGAACCTCTGGTTAATATCATGAACAAAGAACATGAAATCGGGTTACATTGGATCCAAAAAAATTGATCCCGTTTTCAGAGTGAAGGTGGACAAAATCGTTGGGTCCGAATCGTTGTGTGCGCAGCTCCTAAACAACGGCGGGATGACAGAGGAAAAAAATGGGTAGGAAATTTTGAATTGAAAATTTTGTTTTAAACGTTAGAACAAATTTCATTGTGACCCACATTAGTAAGGGTAAAATAGTCCTTGAAAATCCAGTTTCCAATCGAGGCATATATTTTTTTTGGGACTAGTCAACACCGACTTTGTTAGAGTTAACGTCGGTAACCCCAGGGTATATTTCAACACTTTCATTGAAAACATAGGGTTGTTTCTTTACTTTCGAAAACTTGAAGATTATAATGGCACTTTCGAAATTGTATAGTGTTATTTTAGTATTTCACCCTGGATTATATTGTTGTGTTCATGATGATCACTCGATTTAGTTGTTCACGTCGATATATTTTGTCCGATTGATTGTACATATCGCATGTTTGTGATTTCATTTGTATTTTGGTATTGGGAATTCTATTTATTTCTGTGAGTACATTTGTGTTTTTCAAGGTATTTATAGTTTGAAAAACATATATAGTGGTTTGGATAAAATTGTGTTATAGATGTTAAAGATCCCCTGGTTGATATAGCGACATTGATGCGCAATACACTCTTTTCATCAAAGTGATCATGATTTTTATAGGAAGTAAGTTAATCTTCCAATGACGATATTATACAGTAGTATATGAAATCAGTTTGACTGACTTGTAATTTAATATTCAAGTAGTAGATTATTTATTGCTAGAGGCTAAGAGCATCTCCAACGGTGGTGTTTTCGGACCTGCTTGCAAAATTCCACAAATTACAACCGGCCAGCCCACCATTGTTGTAGATTCCACATCATCAGCTTCCAAGCAGCTGTAACTTGTAGAAGTAGGTTGTTTGATGTTTGCTGCATCTAATGCTTCAAATGCAGAAGGTGTATTTCACATATAATTTGGTTGGATCGTGTAGTATAATATCCATATTATCAAGTGTAATTTTTTCACATGCAACAAAACCTAAAATAAATCTATTCAAAATACAAGAATATTATTTTATATTGTTACTCGAGCATGAATAGTATCTTGGTACAATAGGTCGAACAATTGAACTAGTAGCATGAGGATAATATTACCTAGGTAGGGAAGGATTTGGATTGCAATAGGATTTGGATTGCAATAATTTTGAGGATATTGAATAACAATTAGACTAATAGGGGATGATTGAGGTTGTGAAAAGAGTTTAGGAGATATTTGATATGTTTAATTCTCAATACTGGATCCATTATCCAAAAATATAAGATACTGATGAAATTGTTCATCAGAATTTGCCATTTCTAATTTGGTAATATATTTTGAGACCAATTCAACTTATAAAAAGAGTTATTTATAAATACATTTTACGTGCATTCCCATTTCAAATAGTAGCATGCATACAATAGTAGAAGAAACATTATTACATTATTCGTGAAATATTATGCATCTAAATTTTATAAACTAGCATTATAGCTACGGTGAATTTTACAAAAGTTATAATATATATTTTTTCTTCTTGCTCGTCTTTGTGCAATGGAAAAGCACTGATGCAAATGTTACATTTCAAAAAATTATACTATGATTTAAAAAAATGAAATCTTATAATTACAATACTATATTTATAAGATAGTTATCTGAAATTATATAATTACTTATACAAGAAATTAATATATAATTATTTATAATAAAATTATATTAGTAAATTATTTGAATAAGGTAATTACTGTATATGATTATAGTTATTTATAAACGTATAATAAAAATAAAGTTCACAAGAAAATCGCACTTCCTCTGTTTCATTGGATGTGGCACACTTTCTGTTTTTGGTTGTTTTTCTGGATTTGACACACATTCTTTTTTGACAAAATTTCTTCAATTTCCTCACTCATTCTACTTTTCTCTTTCTCAATTCAATTTCATCAACTCATTTCATTCACCTAAATCCAATCACCTAGATCTATGGTGCCACATCCAACGAAACAGAGGTAGTAATTATATCACATTCCATTCATATACAACTCTTAAAGTAAAATCATAATTTTATAAATAAATTTACCATTAGAATAATCCATATACTTTTAAATAAATTATCCATTTATTTTCATATCAAATAAATTTAATTTAAATTATAACAATAATGCTTAATTTATTAATCATTATTGTTAGTTATATAACATTTGTATTTAATTAAAAAACAAAGATGAATATTATAAAATACATATGGGACCTATTAAGATAGGTGTGAACGTAGTTTACCATTGTTGGAGTGTGTAGCATGCCACATCATTAGTTTAATAAGATGACATGACAAGTCAAGTTACAACTCCTTGTAACTTAACTTTAGAGATTTTCTAATTAAACTAGATACTAATTTCATTCATTGTAATCGATGTTGAACATTTTTTCCCACACTTATAATGATTGTTTGAAGAGAAAATGACAAGAGCTTTTGTAAGGAAAAAACTGTTTTGTTAATTATTTTTGTGGATTGCTATATCATGCCCTTTATTTTACTTAATTACGCTATGTATTTTATACTAATGAAATATCTTATGTATTTTGGATATATTTAAAGAAATATTGATATTGAAAAGTTATTAATAAACTTATAATTAATATTAATTAATCAGCAATAAAAATTAATGTTAGTTTAACATGAAACACAATAGGAAAAGGTTTACCGTCGGCGGACGGTGGTTGGCAGCAGTCATTGTACGGCGTACGGCGGTGGTCGGCGTACGGTGATGGTTGTTAGCGGCCACCTTGGTGCTTGCCGGAGGTTGAATTTTGTCAGAGGTTGATTTTCTTCGCCACCCTCTTGTACTTCCACCGCCCTACCCCACTCGCTCTCCTCTCCTCCCTCCTCTCTCCGCCGCCGGTTCTCCTCCCCCACCCCGGTCTCCTCACCTCCCTCAGCTCTCCACCCCCGGTTCTTCTCCCCCGCCCCGCTCTCCACTCGTCCC
>JAULKM010026227.1:0-13909 GCA_032355605.1 Rubia tinctorum | reverse complement strand
ACCGTAAATATATATTAATCTATATATAATAAAAATATCACGTGAGATCTTGTTAGATTCATCTTAACATCTATTTTTTAAAATTAATTTTTATGCGAAATTGGTATATGTAAGTAGAGATATTGATGGTCAAACATAATCATTGAATATCGCGAAAAAACAAAGTTCTGCTGGGAGGGAGGGAACAATGATTCTTTTAAAGTAACTTTCCTTTTCGCGAGTATTTTAGCACTGCAACGCACTTCATTTCCCCGCCAAAGTCACCTTTTCATGAATTTCATCGTACTGGTGATCAGGAATTGTTAAATGTCGATGAGTGCCATAAGAATTATGAAACGACCCCTCCAATAATGGATCTCTAAAATTTATTGTTTATTTTTTGCGATAACGTAGTTTATTACCCTCCATTACAGACAGTGGTGTTCTAGTGGATCTCTTAAATTCATAGTTTATTTTTGCAATAACGTAGTTTATTACTCCCCTCTCCCAACTATATTTATACAATAATCATTATTACGTTGTTCAAAAAACATATTTGATCGTTAATAATTTTATTTTCGTATTATAATTGCAAATAAAAAGCAAATATTTAAAAACTACTTATTACGATGAATCGAACAATATCATATACGATAATATTGTTATTCATATATCTATTCAAATATTTGATCAAATTTTGATAGAGAATAATGTCAAAAAACAAGAATAAAAATAGAGTTGGGACCGAAGGAGTAACACAATAAGATTTATTCTGAAGAAATTAATTTAAATTAAAATTAAAATTAAATTAAATTACCTGCAGGATTTGGACAGAGTGACGCCAACGTATCCTTAAACCATCCCAATTGAGTTCCCAAAGAATTATTAGTCATGGGATTAACAATCCCCCTTTCCCGGAAAAATGAAGCATCCAAAGCCGTAGCTCCCGCCACCGCAAAGTTCACGCCTTCAAATCCCTCCACACATCTTCCTCCATCTTTCCCAGCTAGATATGGCGGAACAAATGGCAGGCCTAAACTCTCAGCTGCACAAGTTGAATCCCATGTTCATAAAAATATTTATTCAAAAAAACTTTTGTACATTTTTTGTCAATTTTCTCCGACTATGTTTACTAACAAAACAACATATAAACATTTAATACAGTATTTAGAATATGTACTGTGTATGAAATCTAACAATATCTCAAAAAATATATTGATGTTGGAATTTACAATCAAACGAATTTTGAGAAAGTTGATAAAAAAAAAGGTGTGGGAAAGGGGTGGGATGGAGGGAGGATGCAGTTGTCAATTATATATGAATGCATAAGTTGTACCGATGAAATCAATGATGAGACGGCCATCGGAGCAGCGGCCGGTGGGGCGGTGGAAGTAGGTTTCGCCGTACGGCGGGAAGAAGAAATGCGGTGGTTTGTTGGTGGGACAAAGGTGGAGTAAATTGCCGGTATCGGCCAGGGAATCTCCGAAACTGATGATCGATTTGAAGCATGTTCCCGCCGATGATCTTGCCAGAGCAAGTAATATAAGGCCGGTTAACGTAGCAATAGTGATCAGAAAAGAATTTGGAGATGTAGCCATGATTGAAAATATATGTGAAACCGAGAAAGGCTTCAGGTGATAAATAACGTTGTTGTTTACTGGATAGGCGACTTATTGTCTGGGAGACTGGGACATAGTTTTTTAAAGATTGAGTATGTTTAAATTTTAAAGATGAAGCTGGCCAATTATCACCAGCCAACCACAACTTTCCACTGTCGGGTTACACCATCCTCTGTTTTTATGTAATCTACACGTTTGTATCTGAGAAAATTACGTTTTTAACCCTATATTTTGGACAAAAGTGTAAAAAACATCTTGTAAAATCTGAAAATGAAAAATAGCCCTGGAAATCTTTGCAAATGTCAACGACAGAAAATGGTCAAAAATTACTGAAATGACCGTTTTACCCTTTTATTAAAAAAATTAAAAAAACAAAAGACATTAATGCCCTTTCTCTCCCATTTTCCTCTCTTTCTTTCTTTTCCCTCCGCCCTAACACGTCCCCCTCTCTTCCAAGCCATCTCTTCCCCTTCATCATCCATGGCGACTAGTACTTCAACGAGCGTTATCTAGGGTTTACCACGACGGCAAGGTTGCTAATTATCCAGGCCCACGCGCGGCGAGGAGAGGGTGGTGCGAGGGTGTCTAGTGATGGGACTCTTGACACTGCCGCCGCCGTTGAATGTTGTCAGCACCGTCTTCTCCAACGGCAAAAAGTTTCCACCGAGCCTCCGCCCTGTTCTTCAATCACAATCGGACGAGTAAGAGATTAATTCTTGATTCTTGATTCAATTTGAAAGTTAGGGTTAGGGACGGTGGGGGCGAGACGAGGGCTGTGGCGGCAAAGGCTGTTGGGGGGTGTGGTGGTGGCGCTGCTCACCAATTGAAGGCTAGAGACGGTGGCTGTGGGTGTAGCGCAAGAAGAGGGGACGCAGCAGGGGTTGTGGTAGTTGTGCGTGTCACGCGAGAAAAGAGTTGGGCGAGGGAGAGGTGGAGCTAGGGAAGGTGGGGATGGGCAACAGGGCTAGGGTTTCTGAGCAGAGACGGTGGGTGGCGGAGCTGGATTTTTGGGCAGCGGTGGCGGATCAGCCGCAGGTCATTGGAATTGGGATATGGGTGGGATGAAGAAGAAGAAGAAGTTCAGGGGTATAATTGTCAATTACATTTTTAGTTTTGGATATATGGGTAGTTTTATCTTTTCATGTTTGGTCAACCATTGATTTCATTGAGTCAATGCCGGAATTGAAAAAATGTGTATAATTGTACTATTTTTCAAAAAACTTCATGTTAATTTTGCACTTTTAAATTATATAGAATTATATCTGCACTTTCTCAATTTAATAGATTCATGCACTTTTTCCTTTAGAATTTTGATCAATTGTTTTTCTAATTTTGCAAAATCACCCGTTTCGAATTTAATGTCGGTTGTATAGGTCATGTTTAAGTTACTGTTGACTGTTTGTTTCATTCGGCTCTGTTTTGATAAAAATGATAGTTAGTGGTAGGTGGTTTGATTAAGTTTGTTAGTGGTAGTGGTTGCGGTATTGGTATAAATAAATGATTGTTAATTGTTTGATTCAGCTAAGAAAAGAAGAGAAAAACGCACTGGAATAATAGAGCCATTACAACTGGTTGATGAACAAGAACGAGCTGGATACAAGGAAGGTTCAACACTGAGATTTATCCTCAGATCCTGCAAGTTTTAGTTTCGCGGGACTTTCACCACTACATGATCTGAAACTCTTGTCAGGATCGGTCCAAACCTATTTGAGATCATGGGCGAAAAGAAAAAATTGGGCCATTTTTAAAGTATAATTTTTAAATTAGTTAGAACACTTTTAATATAAAGACTTTTTGTGCCTCAACATGGAATGAAAAGTTGGTCAAAAGGTGTGTAACTTATATTGAGAAGGGAAGACTGCATGCACTAGGATGAGAGGACGCACAGAAGTTTTCGTACAAACTCGGGATTAAATCGACAAACTATTGTTACAAATAATTTATTTAGTAAATAAACAGAAATATAATTTTGATTTAATTAATAAAATAATATTCAAGGAATATATATAAAAATGTAGAAAGTCTCATGTTAGTTTGACTAACGGTTAGACCAATTATAAAAATCTCTGAATCAATAAATTTTAGGGTAAATTATAGAGTAAAGTGCTAGATGATCCCGACTCTAGGCTGAAAGTGTCAATATAACCTTGTAATCTCAGAAAGTGCCAAAATAATCATTGACTCCGCTGACTTTTTAGTCAACTTTTATATGGCTTGATTCTGATAAAAAGAACATTTTGCCATTGCCTTAAAAATAAAAATGAAACGAAAAAGAGGGTAACCCTCGTCTTCCCGCTGGTCTTTCACCTCTGTTTCCTCTGTTTCGTTTCTTCTCATTTCGTTTCTTCCGTATTTCGTTCGTTTCCATTATTTTGGCAATTCCGGTTTGTGGGATAGTGGCGAGCAGAGCGGCGGTTAGTTCAATCGGAGCGGCAGGGTATGTGGGGTTTAGGGGATGGGGTTAGGGTTTCCTATGGGTAGTTCGATCAGAGCGGAAGGGGTTTGTGGGGTTTAAGGGGTGGGGCTAGGTTTCTGGTGGGTAGTTCAATCGGCACAAGGGGGGTTTGTGAGGTTTAAGGGGGAGTTGGATCGGCAGATGTGGAGCTATGGCTCAGGTAGGTTCAGGTTGAGCGGCGTTAGGGCGGAGGCGGGGCTAGGGTGAGGGTTTCTAGGGCGCAGGTGGGGCTAGGGCGACGGTGGTGGGTGGCTGGTGGTGGGTGGCAAGGGTGGTGACTGGTGGTTGCAGAGGTGGTGGCTGGTGGTTGCAGAGGTGGTGGTGGCTAGTGGTTGCAGAGGTGGTGGTGCCGGCGGAGGTGGTGGCGGCGGCTTGTAGAGGTATTATGGGAATTAATTTTTCAGCTTTTTAGTCTAGGGTATTTTCGTCATTCCACTATTTTTCTTGCCTGAATTCTCTGGGTCAACGCTGAAATTAGGGAGTTTGGTTATATTTCCACATATGTTTCAAAAGTTAGGGTTAAATTGACACATACAATAATTAGTTAGGGTTATATAGTCATTTTCTCAAATTATAGAATTATACTGGTACTTTCAGCGAAAAGTTAGGGTTATAAATGTATTTATCCCTAAATCATAATTGTTTATACATTGGGACACATTCTCTTTGTAATAAATAATATAAATATCAAATCACCCCATCAGTGACAACAACTATTAAATAACCATGTCTAACGGTTAGTCGATGTAAAACAAGATTTTTTGATAAAATATTTTTTAGTGAAAAATTTGAATAAAAGTAAAAAAATTAACATATAGTTATTTAATTAAAATAATAAAAAATAATGAATATTAAGATAAGTAATTAGGAATTTATATATTCTCAAATAAAAAGGAAAAACCAAATGCCACGATCCAAAGGACTTAAAAGCTTTTTATCACACCATCAATAATTATCAGAAGAAGAAACAAGCAAGTGAATAGTTTCCTTTTGAATGTTTGATTCATGACACAAACTGGATTGTGTTAACAAAATGAAGGCGTGCAACTTTGAGCCCAAAATTAAGGCATGGAATATTTATAAGCTCAATAAAAAGGAAAGAAAGAAATTTGACTAATATTTTTGCTAGTAATAGTAAATAGGCCTTAAAATTTTTGGACCCTCTCCAAGTTTGGGCCTAGTGCGGTCGCACAACTTGCACTGGGCTTGGATCGGTCCTGACTCTTGCCATGAATTTTGCTCAGTATCTATGCTACAACCAAATTGAAAAGTCACTTAGACTGCGCAAAATTCAAGAACTAATCACAAGTGTTCATTTTGATCTTCTAATTAAGGGTATTCATCTTTTTAGACAATCTATTTAAGCATGAAGATCCTTATTTTTAGCAACTAGCCGAATATGTATTCTTAGCTCTGACATGGATTCAAGCTACTTCTCTTTGTCAAGTTTCGTTATACATGCAGATGGAGCAATGAATAATCCCTTGTAATTATAAAAAAAATAAAAAATAGAGTCATTCAAAACAAGCATTCTAAACCAACCTATACTCTCTACATTCTACGGTAACATTACCAATAACGGTAAAAAAACAATCACCTCATTTCCACCACTTCCTCGCCACTAAGTCACAGTGACCCAAATCTAGAACTTTATATTTGTTTCCCAATGACGGCTCCTCCCACTCGAGGCGGCCCGTTGCTCTCCTATGCTACCAGGGTTTCCAGAAAAATGAACCTCGAAGCTTGATGGTGTACCCAAGCCAGACCAACATTAAATTGGGTCTGGATGAAGCATGTCAAAGTTTAATGCTGGAAAATAAATCTTTATAATTGGGCCAAGCGAGCCCAAACATTAATAGCTCTCATAGGGTTAAACCCTAATACTTTTACAACAAGAAAACAAAACTATAACCCTACCTAGATTAGACAGGTATGTCACATCATATTTCATATATTCTATTCACTTTACTATTCATTTAGAGATCTTGCTGACAAGACCGTCAAAGTAGTTTCCCCTTACAATCCTTCGGAGGCTCTTGCTTGCAGAATACAATAGGAATTCTGGCAACGCAACCGCAAAGTTGTCTCGGATATACATCAAGTTGGCATGCCCGGTGGGACACGTTAAGTCAAAAATTGGGCTCTTAGTGTATGTTTGATTCCGCTTCTATGACCGCAACCATATGTAGGAGCGATCGACTGAAGAGCAAAAACACACATGCCGGAGAAGAGGTTCAATCGGCCTACCGGCCAAAAAGGATGGAATAGACATATAGTGGTCCCAGAATCACATCCTATGGGGAATAACTCGATCGAAGCCTCATTTGGACTAAGCCTAGCTGCTACCATGGTGGTAGAGCCAAGCACAAGAGTTTCTGGGTCCCCAAGGCGTCTAGAGGCTAGCGTCGAGCCCTGGCTGAGATGGGTCAGCGTTGCGAGACCATCTCCAGATTCGCATGTCCAAATGGATGGGAAATTCACGGAGGTCACAACAGATTCTCAAGATGGAACCTGCTTTAGGTTTGGTGGACGGAGTTGTTCCCCTTGTAGATTCATCCTCCCGCGCCCAGACGGATCTAACCTGAATGGTGCAGGCCTTGGCGGCAGTGGGATATCAGGTGACACCACTATCAATGCTGCCTTTGGCACCGGTACAATCGCCTATTAGTTTCCATCCCCGGGCCCGTCCTCACGATACCTCATGCAGAATGCCCTGTAGAGGAGAGATTATATCGTACCTAGCCTACTTTCCTTGAATATAGATTTGGTCTGATCCACCAGAACATAGAAGTTCAACCCTATTATGGGGCCATGCCCGCACAAGTGTGCTAGCGCACATGGAGAGTTTCTCACAATATATGCACCCATCGATGGCGGGGTTCAGGTACAAACTACCTTTCCCATACCCCCCCATTGACGGATGGGGTCCCCTCTTTCCCCTCTTGGACACAACAGGTGACATATCCCCATCATCAGGGACAAGATCCCAGCTATAGTTCCAATATATGGACCACCGGATGGCCCGGGTGGGAAATGACGCCAATAGTTCTCTCAATAAGAAATTGAATAGGCTGATACGTCCTTCGATAAGAGTGGCAAGCTCCCCATTTAACCTCTTGATCACATTCGTCCGATAGCGAGTAGATGCGAAGCTGCATGAAGGGCTCTCGATGTACGGGGGTGATTCATACCCCTATGAATTCATTCGAAATTTCTTTAGTCTGATGAATTCTTTT
The DNA here is from genome assembly GCA_032355605.1 of Rubia tinctorum. Taxonomy (NCBI): domain Eukaryota; kingdom Viridiplantae; phylum Streptophyta; class Magnoliopsida; order Gentianales; family Rubiaceae; genus Rubia; species Rubia tinctorum. The sequence continues at coordinate 6,620 of JAULKM010026227.1, read as the reverse complement.
GACTTCGATGAATGATTGACGTGTAAGTTGGTCAGTAGTTATCTGTGGGGTAAAGCTCAGGGGTGGTTCAATAGATAGACCCTTGGGTCTCTACACTCATACCTAGACTTCAGTGTGGCATTACTAGGCTAATATTTCCAAAATAAAAAAATAAATTCACGAAGACCATGGTCGAACTATTCCAAAGCTACTAGAAATCAGGTGAAACCACAAAAGCATTCTACCATAGATACATGGATGAGCGCCTATCGGTTGCGAATAGCACCAAGTCTGGAATCATATTGGGGTATATGCCAAGTATTAGTGATGTTTACCTATATAAGAAGTTGTTGACAAGGATCTCGTCGACTCTTCAACAACTCCAGGAAGTAGTCGAACAATACCCAAAGGTCGAAGAGGTAGCCAAAAGAAAAAAAAATAGGGGGATAATTCTCGAGAGGCATGTGAAGCCTAACGACCATTGAGGGAAGAAAATGGTCAAAACTCGTAAACCTATTTTACACCCCATGGCTTGGTCTCAAGCAAATATTTTAAGCATACATCGAGGCACGCTCCCCCCCCCCGGCTGAGGGACTCCGCGACAAGGAATTTATGAATTAAGCACTACGATTAGAATAATGATCATGGACATGATACAAAGGAATACCATCATCTTAAAATGGAAATTAAGATATGTGAGCGAGAAGGTCTGTTCTGCGATCGGGCTCCATGACCATAGGCTCGAGATAACCCTAAAAAGTGATAACCTAGCGCCAACCCTGGAGACCTGCTTGAAGAATCTCGAAGCCAACGTCAATAATGGCTGGGTCAGGGGAGATCACGGCAGTTCTAGGGATTTAAACAAGCCACGTCTTCGAGACCCACCAGAGGGGAATCCTGGTTACACGGGACCTATAGTAAACAAAGTGATCAATGTTATCAATTGTATAATGAGGGAATGGTCCTCAAATACCATCATGAAGTCCGAATCCCGATGCATTCCCCCAGGAGAACCATTACACAAATGGCTCAAATTGGAAGAGACTATCACCTTTTTCGAATCAGACGCAGTTCCAAACAAAATAGCCTATGCCGATCCCATAGTTATCTCCACTATAATAGGTAATTCATATGCAAGGAGAGTGTTCATCGATGATGGTAGTGGGGTGGAGGTCATGTTCGCCAGTTGTTTCGGCCAACTAGACATTGGGCGTAGCAATCTGAAGAAGTTGGCGCCGCCTCTGTTGGGTTTCACTGAAAAACGTGCTTTCTCTTGAAATAGTGACATTTCTGGTCTGATCAGCACAAGGGGACAATGGGATAACAATTGACTGTATTTTTTGGTCATCGATGCCCTGTCACCTTTAAACGTCATACTCGGACGACCATGGATGTGCAAGGCTAGGGCAATGTGGTCCCTTTATCATCTAATGATGAAATTCCCTACCACTTGAGGAGTAGCTTACATATGAGGGGATCAAACCATGGCTAAAAGTTGCATGCCAACAGCATTGAAGGCGGTGAAGAAAGACAAAAGAGTGGCCTCGATACACAGGGACGTGGGCCCAGAAGACACGGAATAAATCCCCATCCAATCTTTGGCATGGTAGCTGTTGGGAAATTGGTCCTTAAATATATATAGAAAAGGTTGAAGGCATTATTACACAAATGCACAGGCATGTTTTCTTGGAGCACAACGGACCTCACTAAAGTGCCAAAACACCTCGTTGTCCTTAGGCTGAACATCGACCCCTTGTTGAAATTAGTGAAGTAGAAAAGAAGAGTTTTAACACCGAAAAAGCCAGAGGCGATTAAACAGGAAGTGTAAAAGCTACTTAAAGCAGAGGTCTTTGAGGAGGTCACATATCTTGAATGGTTAGCAGACCCTATAATGGTTACAAAACACGATGTGGCTTGACGTATGTGTATAGAACTCACTGATCCTAATAGAAGTTGCCCCAAAGATAGCTACTCGCTACCCCCATCGACAAATTGGTCGAGTCTATATCAGGCTATCAATTCCTAGCCTTCTTTGATGCACACAAATAATACCATCAAATCCTGATGGCGGACGAGGATAAGGAAAAAACACCGTTCACCGTGGCCATCGAAAGGTTTTGTTACAAGAAAATGTCATTTGGCCTCAGAAATGCTGGTGCAACATATCAAAGACTGGTTGATAAGCTCTTAAAAAACAAATAGGAAGAAACATGGAGATCTACGTATATAATATGGTGGTGAAAAGAAAATTGCATGAACAGTTCCTTCTGGATTTGAGCAAAATGTTTGAAGGACTCCGCCAGTTAAACCTAAAATTATACCTTGCCAAGTGCATGATTGGCATTGGAGCGGAAAAGTTTTGGGCTTCATGGTGTCAAAGCGAGGCATTGATGTGAAACCAAAAAAGTTGAAGTACTGATAAATATGAAACCTCTCCAAACAGTGAAAGAGGTCCAAAGGCGCATAGGGTAGTTGGTGGCCTTAAGTAGTTTTTTGTCAAAGGGAGCGGAGAAACATCTACCGTTATTCGACGTAATCTAGAAGACCAAGAAATTTGAATGGACGGCTAAATGCGAGGAGAACTTTCTAGAACTGAATGAGCACTTAAGATCCCTTACTAAGCTGATGAAGCCTGAGAAGGAGGAAACCCAATACCTTTATATCTTGGCCTCCATCCTAGCAATCAGTGTGGTCCCAGTAAAAGAAAATAAATGTCCAAAGAGCCCTACATGGTCTTAAAACTCATTACACCATCATCGAAAGGCTAATTCTGGCCCTAGTGCAAGCACCAAGATGACTTCATACTTACTTTCAAGCCCACACAATCATAATTCTTACCAAGCATCCTATAAGGCAGATATTGTTGAAACCTTAAGCCTCAAGTCGAATTATGAAATAGGCCATTGAGTTGAGAGAACATGACATCCAGTTCCAAGCGAAGAAAGCCATTAAGGGACAATTCTTAGCGGATTTTATCATGGTATCAATGGATTCAAAACCAAATGAGGAACTGGGGTAAGATGGAGTAGTGTGGAAAAATATGGGGATAGGTCTTTGTTTGTGGGTGGCAGTGGTGCAGGGGTGCTGCTCACAATCCCCAATGGAACTGACTATCCCTATGTGTTGCATTTCGATTTTGAAGCTACCAGCAACGAGGCTGAGTATGAAGCCCTAATTACCGGACTCAACTTAGCCAAGGAGCTCAATGCTAAGAATGTGGAGATATTTAGTGATTCACATATAGCAGTGCAACAAGTAAAATGGAAATATGAAGCTAGAAATGGAAAAGCTCATGCTAAAAGGCTTCAGAAAATACACGCTGACATAAGTGCCTCTAGAGGAAAATCACAAGGCCAACGCGCTAAAAAAGTTAGCCTCATCAGATCTTGATGTCCAGTCTCAAAGTCGGTGCTAATGGAGGAATTAGGGAAATGAAGCGACGAAGAAGAGGTAGTAATGGCCATAGAGGAAGAAATTTTTTGGATGACGCCCATCGTAAGATACCTTTGAGAGGCTTACTTTCTAGGGGATACAGTCGAAGCTAGAAAATTGAGATTAAAAGCCCCTAAGCATGTGCTTTCAGAATGACACATTGTACCAACATGGGGCACCTCCACCTGCTCCTAAGGTGTGTTACCCTCAACGAAGCTGATCACTAGTCCAAGAGGCTCACGAGGGGATGTGAGGAAGCCACCAAGGGGCCTGATCAGTGGCTAAAAGACTTTTCCAACCAGGATATTACTGGCCGACAATATTTTTTGATGTCCACTATAATATTCAGCGATGCTATCAATGCGAAAGGCATGTGCCAGGTGTCCACGTCCTGCAAAAGGAAATGATGAACATTCACAACCCTAGGCAATTTGATAAGTGGAGAACTTACCTTGTTGGGCCTTTTTTGAAAGCCTGGAAGGTTTCAATACCTCATCGTAGCCATTAACTATTTCACCAAGTGGGTCGAGGTGGAGGCTCTGACCAACATGAAAGGAGAAAATGTGGTAGAATTTTGCTGTAAAAACATCATCTGTAGGTATGGCATTCCAAAATCCATCATCACAGACAATGGGACACAATTTGCTCACGACCCCTTCAAAAGCTAATGCAAAGAATACAATTTTCAGAAGAAAACACCCCCAACAGGCTGCAGGTAATTAGATCGGCAAGCTCCTCAACATCGTCTGGGCATACAGAATGGACAAATCATATGCTACATGGGAAACCCCCTACATCCTGGTTTACGGATCTGAAGTTGTGATACCAGCTGAGATAGAGGTGTCTAGCCCCCGAATAGCAACACCCAATGATGAAGCCCCGTAGGCCAAATGGGAGAATCTCCTATTAGACCTATATCTGGTTGATTATTAGAGAGAATGATCAACCCTACATGAGGCTAAGGTGAAGAAAAGGGTAAAACATTACCATGACAGAAGGGACAGAGCAATAAAGTTTATACCTAGTGATTGGGTTATGAGGAGGAATGAGAAAATCAAACAAGAACCTGAGGCAAACTGGCAACAAACTGAGAAAGACCATACAAAGTCCTTAAATAACACACTGGGGGAAGTTACGTATTGGAAACCGCTAAAGGCGAACCAATCCCACGAAGATGGAACGTAGCCAACCTTCGAAGGTACCTTCGACCCTGAAGGTATCTTTGACCCAGCCCTCGACAAGGGTCATCCATTTCTTTGTGTTATTTGGCAAGGCCAGGGAGTATCTTACCCTTGAAAAACAAAATTATATATATAGGCAACCACCAGGGTCCTTCGATTAGGATATAGCATGCCCTCCCAAAAATGTCGTTATAGATCAAAAACCACCCTCTTTCTTTTTCTCCACTTGTAATCGATACCCCTTTATAAAGATAACCTTTTATGAAATGAGTGAGAACTTATGGAATGCTTAATTTTATCCTAGCAGACAAAAATTCTTAGCTTGCCAAAGTTTACAAGATTACTTCTACTCTCGTCGAGTATAAGTGCTAAAAGACTATAAGAAAACTCTGTATAGGTAGTTGAAGAGATAAAAACATACGCCACCTTATTAAATCATGTAAAGAAATTTTTATTACAAACAAGAAAAAAATATACATATATAAAAGATAAAACAAATTTTAGTAAAACATGCATTCGCTAAATACAATAACAACATAAAGGGATATTTCCCCATCTACTCGAGGCTCTACGCCCTCTACGAGTTTGGGCTAAATTACACTATTTATATCCCTTAAAAAATCCTCCCCAAAATCTGGGTATTCTCCATTGAGGTTCAAACTCCCCGACCAGTACCTTGGCCCGTGCCTGGGGTATTCTCCCAATTGTGGCCTCCGGTTTCCAGAGCCTCTGATCTAATAATAACACCTCAATTGGAGCCCCTAATGGGAACTGTAGCATAAGAAGCATTTCGGCCCCTCGACCAGTATTCCACGATGATGTTCGATGTTGGGAAGGCATAAGAGGATCATGGGGATTCGAATGATGAGGAGCAACGTTCCTTTCAATGCTTGAGCTCTCTGCATTTTAGGTCCTTGGGAGACCATCTTTGTGCCTCTCAAAGATAGTATTTATAGGCCCTAATTGCGGCTAACTTCTAGAAAGTAGATAGTAGCAAGTCGGGGTCGTCCACGAGAAAAAAGGGTTTTTATCGAGTGTTAAACATAGTTAAAAACACACAAAGAAGTCACTCTACGTGTGTGGTAACCAATTGGGGGGTTTTGATTTTAGAAAACACTACGACTGCTTTACATATCTAAATTAACCAACAATTAGAGATAACAATATAACTATGAACACACTAGCATGAAAGGTGTAATAAAGATGATAACGAGTCTTGGGCACGATTGATTTACATTTCTAGTTATCCTTTGATCATCGACTAATCATCCTATTTTTATGAATTAACCACATATTGTGGAAAACTTGTCAACACCTTTCGAGTGAAGACATTTATCACCTCTCCTCGGTTATAGTTAAAGTGGGCGATTGACGCCACACAATAACCGTTACCCTCGGGTCACTCTAGGCGATCGGCGTCATAGACTTCCCCGAGAATAACAACGAACATGGAGACCCAACACAACTACCACAATGTCCTACAAGGGAGAAACATATAGATAGCACAAGTATATCCACTAAAATGACTTAAGAATTATTCCTACACTTATGAAGAACCATACTACAAGCTTCTAACCTCCATAATCTCCTACCATAACTAGCTAGCACTAACTCTACTAATGAAGACTAAACAATGTGCTTTATTCCATGCTTGTAACTTCTCCAACCACCCACCACTACTAACTAGCACTAAAGCCTATTATTGCAAAATTTTTATATTCTTCAACCTCCTACCACTAAAGCCTCTTTTTATTTCATAACTTATGTAATTTCTATAACCTCTAACTAGCACTAAGTAGTAGTAATAACAATAATCACTACCTATGCGACATGGTTAACTCAATAATTCACCCCCTTAACCTTGTTGCATGGAACCACTTCAACCATACCGAGATTTAGTCTTATTTCGACGAACTTGACTCGTCCAAGTGGCCTGGTCAGGATGTCGGCTAACTGTTCGTTCGTACCAACATGACTAACTTCCACATAACCATTTTCAATGCACTCACGAATGAAATGAAAACGAAT
>JAULKM010026226.1:0-30104 GCA_032355605.1 Rubia tinctorum | reverse complement strand
TTCAAAAATAGCCAAAATGGCCAGAATCTTCCTGGATGGATATTTCCATTATGGAATGTTATAGGTCCTGATATTCAAATCCTACCAGACCCTTATATGGGATTCTAAGAAGAGTGGGTACAAGTGGCACCACGTGTTATTATCAACAATCCTTCTGATTATATCGAAGGGTCAGCATCATTGTTTTTCTTTATGCAGACATGTATTCCATGGATATTGAAATGGATTCCGAAGCATTAAAAAACTCTCAAGGTATTCTTTGCCTAGAGAGGCAATTCCTTGCTAGGTTTTGGAACAAGCATCTAGAACAAGACAAGGAGAATCCATTGAAGAAGTATGGTTCTTCATTAGAGGAAGAAATACTTCCTTGATTAAGTCCTTAAAATATGTTTATAAAAGGGAAGGGCAAGTGGATAACAAAGACTCATTTTTCTCCAACCTTGAGAAAGCGATGGGAATGAAGGATCCTCATATATCAGAAAAAGATCTGATGACAGCTCACCTTGATAAGGTTAAAGTTGATTTCTTAAAAAAATTAAAAGCAAGGTGGACAACATCCCATATTCGAGCCATCCACCTCCTCAATGAAGAACGCTCAAGATGATAATCCCAATGGATGTCTAGCAAGATAATTGCAACCACTAGAAGAGGAACCAACAACAGAAGACCTCTTCGACAGCCTAATAGGATCAGTGTTGCTATAAGAAAAGTCCAAGGAGATAGCTCAAGGAAAGCAGAAAATGTTGGAACAATCAGCAAGTGGAATGAAAACCCCACTGTAATAATCATGGAGTGGGTGGTGAGAAGGCTCCATCATTAATGGAGTAAAGAAGACCCCACTAAATTATCATAGAGTGGGTGGAGACAAAGAAGACCCCACTACATCATCACCGAGTAGGTGGAGACTGCTTTAATAATGCTGCTTTAATAAAGCAACTTTTTGTAAAGTGTTTTTTCTTCTTTTGTAATAATTTGTGAAGTCATTTATTTGCCTTAATAATTGTGGAGGCCACTCCTTTACCTATAAAAGGAAGATTTCTCATTAGTTAGGACCAAGCCTTGGAAACTTTAGAACAAAAAATTGTAAATTCCTTCTAGTAAATAAAGTTCAGTATTCTCAGAAGCTCCTGCATTGGGCATAATTCAAGTACTTTATTTTCTTATCTCTTTTCCTATCTTATTAAATGATAGGCTACGAAGTTAGTACTATCTAGCAATACTCTGACTCCTGCCTGAGGAAGGCAGATTGACAGATAGGCAGATTCATGATACGGTTTTAAGTATATATTGTTTAGCTATTACTTAGAATAAAACTCTTAGAACGGTTTCATTTATATATTATCATAGTCACACAATTGTCGTGCGGGTGCCCATGTCAAGCCACTAAATTCGGGGATGACGTTCAGGCAAGTTTCGGGCCATTTTAGCATTGGTCTAGCTCTGACTAGGGTAATAAATATTGGAAGTAAATTCGTTAGTTCAAACTAAGAAATAACTAGACTAGTATGGACTTAATATAAATCTGCTTACAGTCTGTGTGTCTCTGCCTCTTTAAGTTTTTAAATGGTATCAGATTCATGGTTGTTAAGGGTATTACTAGATAGCATGCTTATTATCATATCACTAAATTACATGAATATTTTTAAACAAAATTATAAGCATAATATTAAGAATACTAGATCGGAAGAATATGAACTTCCCCAACAACTTGATGCTTTAAATAAATGGACAATTTCATTAGTTTCTACGAATCAAATTTATAACTATGATATTTTTGAAAATTTCAGAAATAGACATGTTATAAAAACTATTGAAGAATCTATCCAAGTGAATAACCAAGAAAAAACTATACAGCTATTTTTTTGATATTGATATTGAAAGATACCAAAAACTCAAGTTTTTAGAAATTTAGATTGGAGACCATCTTTAATGGGTGCTATGCAATCCAGTTTGGCCCTTGGTCCAGTTTATTTTGATGTTAAGCCCAATTTAACATTATCTTTATCTGTTCCTAATATTTTGCATGCTTTAACATTATATGCAAAAGATCATGGGTATAACTATATGCCTGAAACTGAGGTTATGTGTATCTGTTATCGAACATATTTTTGTTTTATAGATACTATGAACCCAAATTGCAAAATTATTGATGATAAAAGGAAAAAGATGACTGGAAATTGGACCAAAATTATTACTGACGACCAATTAGTTGAGATAAAATTGAGTGTCCAGATGACTGGAAATTTGAGAAAGTTGTTCCTGTCAAACCAAGGACAGATAAATAGATTTCTTAAGTAGTTCAAACTACGGAGGGTAATATCCATCTTCAATTTTTAAAAGAAACACCTAAAATAGGCAGATTTATGTCTTCTAATTATTATATTTTCCCTTTTGAAGACATTCCCATATGTTCTACTTCAAGATCATCTACATCAAGGATCAATGAGGATATTTATAAGGTCACATCTCCTTCTGAGATATCCGAGAAGAAGAAACTAATAAAATTAGAATCGGTAATAACCAAAATCCACAAGGAATTAAAACTGATCCTATAGATCCATCACCTAGTGAAATGAGATATTCTGATTATTTTAAACATGGATAGGACCACATATGAAAAAGTTGATTGGAATAATATTCCACCTAATAGTTTAAATTATTCTCCTGGATCTGATCTTAGACAGATCATGAAGGATGATTTTAATAGTCAGCAATACGATCTTTTCAGAAAATGGTTATTTTCATTTTTTTACAAAAGAAGAAGCATGCTTTATTAGAGATCAATTTTATTCAGAATAACAAATCAAACAACAATTCAAAATCTTTGTTAGATGGTTTGTAGAGATTTATTTCCTTTTACATGTCAACGCTATTGAAAGACTTTGGCATTTAGATTCTAAAAAGGTTCTTCAGAGTTTATATCCTCCTGATGAGTCATTTGCTTTTAAAAAAATATAATAGTAATAATGATTTACAAGCTCAGCCATTCATGAAAAGTTTTACAACAAACTCTTACAAATGGCCCGACAATTGATCATATCAATAATTTATTCAAACAAAATAATCATACAAATATTCACCTAGAAATTATTGGGGAACAGATAAGTCTATTACACACAAAAATTGACAAACAATGATCTCTTATAGAGACACGAAAAATAAAAGATTCTAGTACATCACAACAGGAAAAATTCCTAGAAGTTCCAACTAATATTCAGCCACCTCCTTCTATGGATGGTATTAGCCTGAAAAAGAAAAATGATTCTTCATTAGAAGATCTTGGAGAAATTCTTTCTCAATTTAAGGAGTTAAAAAATTTCTACACAAAACTCTGGTGATAATAAACCCATTAGTTCTACTATCAAAATGATAAATGAAAATGAAGAAAAACAAATTAGTTCTATGAAAAGTAATTGGAAACCCAGATTAAATTTAGAAAGTTAATATTACCCTAGACCAACTCCTATGGATGTTTTGGTGGAAGAACAGGCTTATAGGAACGATCCTACTGCCTATTCAGGTACCGAAATAGTAGAATGGAAGATCGATGGTGGTTCCGATTGTCAAATTTTTAGAACATGTCATAAAATGATTATGTATGCTGGTGCCACTAGAGGCAATAACCAGAGTGATGCACGTGCAGTGCAAATGATCATTGCTGGTTTTACTGGTCAGCTTAAAATTTAGTGGGATAATTATCTCACCCAAGACCAGAAAGTTTCAATCCTTAATTCTATTAAACAAAAGGGTAATGAAGCAAACCCTAATGTTGTTTTCACTTGAGTATTAGCAGTATTAGAACATTTTACGAGAAGTTATTATACTAATTATTATGATATTCGAACTCTGTTACAAAACCACAGATGTCCTACCCTTACATATTTTAGATGGTATAAGGATGTCTTTCTTAGCAGAGTTTTAAACCTCCCAGAAGCTAATAGTAGTTTCTTGAAGGTCAGATTCCTTGATGGACTTCCTTCTTTTTTCACTGAAAAAATTAAAAGAAGCTTAAGAAGAGAATCTGGAAGTTCTCAGACCCAATGGAATCTTTATTCATATGGTCAATTAATAGGAAAATGTATGGAAGAGGGCTTAGCTCTCTGTAATGAATTAAAATTACAAAAACAATTGAAAAGACATAGGTTGTTAGAAAAAGCTCAATCAGGAGAATTCTGCCAACAATTTGCTTTGGATCAACCCTCCTCTCAACCAATGGTAAAAAGGAGGAGATATATAGAAAAACTCCATAAAAAGAGTATTATAAGAAATACAAATCTTATTCATATAAAAAATATGCTATAAATAAAAGAGCAAAAAATGTAAGAAATGGCCATGTCCCTAAAAGAAAGAAAAGGGCACCTACTTGCTATACTTGTGGAAAAAATGGTCATTACGCAAATAGGTGTAATAAGAAAAATGATAAAATTATATCCTTAAACATAGATGAAAATATTAAAATGAATTATTAAAAATGGTTGCTTCCTCCGATGAGTCTGATCATTCTGAGGAACTCATAAGCTCGTCCGATTTATGAGGATATTTATTCTTCTACAGAAGAAGAAGAAAATCTTTGTGCTCACTCATCAAAAGATAACTGTCAAGTTATAAAAAGTAAAGACAAAACTGACGATGAGTTTTATAAACTCCAAGCACAATTCTTTGACTTCAACATCAATGTTATAAATGGTGAAGAAGTTAGTGAACTCCTGGAAAATATCCTAGAAGCTTTATTTAAAATCCTAGAAGCTTTATTTAAAGCTCGGGAGAAGGGAAAACCTGATAGGATTCCTCCAAAAATTAAAATAAGAATTGATTCTCCTTATAATTTCTCGGCTATTGTAGAAGAACTACAGAGGAAAAAGAGTCAGAGCGGCCCTATCACCGTTCAAGAATTAAAAACAAAGAACCATGATCTCAAAACTGAAGTTTCTTTACTTCAAAATCAATAAGTTATTTTAGAAAATAGGATTATAATCCTTGAATCAAGACACGAGAGTAATATCTCCGATATACCTTCCACTTCTTATTGAGTGGAAGAGAATGATTTCATGGGAAAAATAAAATTTTATTCTCAACACAAATGGATCACCCAAATCAATTTATTAATTGATAAAACTAAAATTTACAAAAATGTTCCTACTCTTATACATTCAGGAGAAGAATTAAACTGCATTCGAGAAGTTTTAATTCCCGCAAAATATTTTGTAAAAACTATTAGAAAAATAACAGGTGCAGATGGAGGTAATTTACAAATTTCCTATAAATTACCCAATGCTTATATTTGCCATGATAAGATATGTATTGAACAAACTTTTGTTCTAGTTAAAAATTTGCCAAATGATATTATTCTTGGGATACCATTTATAAATGGATTAATGACTTTAAAACATATTGATGAGAAGAGTTTCTCAGGAACACATCAAGGGAAAACCATTACCTTCCCTTGGACTACAAATTATAAAAATAATGATATATTTTCTCTTAAGCAAAACAAAAAACAATATTTATGTTATTTGCAACAAGATTTAATGACTTTCAATATTATTGATCAATTAGAAAGTCCTAAATTATAGGATAAGATCGAGAATATTGAACATAATTTTTCAATATCCGTTCGTAATGATTTACCAAATGCCTTTTGGAATAGAAAGAAACATATTGTTTCCCTTCCTTCTGAAAAAGACTCATGAACAAAATATTCCTACCAAGGCTAGGCCTTGTCAAATGAATAAGGAATATTTGGAAATATGTAAAAAAAAAAGAGATTTCTATTTTAATAGAGAAAAAACTAATATGTTCTTCTAGTTGCCCTTGGAGTTGCACTGCATTCTATGTTAAAAACATAGTGAACAGGAGCGTGGAACTCCGAGATTGGTAATCAATTATAAACCTTTAAACAAAGTTTTAAAATGGATTAGGTATCAAATACCTAATAAAAAAATATTTGTTAGATAGATTATATCAATCTAATATATTTTCAAAATTTGATTTAAAATCAGGATTTTGGCAAATTCAGATTAATAAATCTGACAGATACAAAACTGCCTTCCCAAAATCATTTGGTCATTACGAATGGAACTTAATGTCTTTCAGCATAAAAAATGCCCCTTCTTAGTTTCAACATATTATGAATGACATATTTAATCAATATAGCAATTGTATTATTGTCTATATTGATGATATTCTGATATTTTCAAAAAACATTCAAGAACACATAAAGCACCTTGAAATTTTTTAAAAAAATCATTATAAATGGTTTGGTTATATCCAAGTCCAAGATGAATATTTTTGAAACAAAAATTAAAATTTTAGGACATATCATTGATCAAGGGAAAATTACTCCCATTACAAGGAGTATAGAATTTGCCTCAAAATTTCCCGATGAGATCCTTGATAGGACCCAATTACAAAGATTTTTGGGAAGCCTGAATTATATTTTGACTTATTATAAAATTTTATCTTTAGATGCAGCTGTCTTATATGATAGACTGGAAAAATCTGCCACACCATGGTCTGAAATTCATACCAAGGCAGTTCAAAAAATAAAATGAAATGTCCAATCTTTGCCATGTCTTATGCTTGCAAACCCAAATTGGTGAAAATTATTGAAACTGATGCCTCTGAACTTGGTTATGGATGAATTCTTAAACAAATAAATCCCCATACTAAGTAGGAGTACTTGGTCAAATATTATTCTAGCAAATGGACTAATAGTCAAAAGAACTACACTACTATCGTTAAAGAAATTCTTGTTATAGTCAAGAGTGTCATGAAATTCCAGGCTGATCTTTATAATATTAAGTTCTTAATAAGAACAGACTGCAATGAAGCCAAATTCATGTTTTAAAAAGATTTTAAACATGATGTTCAAAACAAAATTTTCAAGATGGCAGGCTCATTTAGCCCCATTTAACTTTGAAATTCAATATCTAAAGGGAAAATAAAACTCATTGCCAGATTTCTAACCCGGGAATATTTGCAGGAACAACCTGATGCGCCCCTCGTGGACTAGGTCTACTCCTCATAGGGGTAGAGGTCACGGCAGAGGCTCTGACCAAAGCCGACATAGAGGAGGGAGTAATACTCCACATACTACTGATAAGCCAAAAGTCATACTTATAGAAGCAGGATCATCAAGCCAGCAATTGAATTCATATATATGAAGACTTCAAAATTTGGAAGATGAAAGGCCTGAATATTTGATCTGATCCCACGAGGAAATAATCCTTTACTTATCCCATGAAGATAAGAACTACCTCAATGACCCGTGGCTTCTAATGAACCGGTACAAGGAAAATTTCTGTTATCCTTTCAAAGAAGGGAAAAATAGGATGTACTATAAATACATCCTTACAACAATAGGTTCTACTGACATTAGTTCTGCTGACATTAATTCATTCCCAAAAAAATAAACCAGGAGTGGAAAAGAACTTCTCGAAGTTCTATTTAATAAAGATAATATCTCCTTATGAATGGGGTATCAGCTCATTTAGATGAAAGGAATTCATAATTCCAAGGACAGACAGAAGAATGGCCTTTAATTACTTCGATTATATCGATGCCTTTACCAATACATTTTATTATGAAAATAAAAAACATGCTCATACATGGATGATTAAATTCAATCCAGAAATTTTCAAAAATAGCCAAAATGGCCAGAATCTTCCTGGATGGATATTTCCATTATGGAATGTTATAGGTCCTGATAATCAAATCCTACCAGACCCTTGCATGTGATTCTATAAAGAGTGGGTACAAGTGGCACCCTGTGTTACTACCAACAATCCTTCTGATTATATCGAAGGATCAGCATCATTGTTAATCTTTATGCACACAGGTGTCCCATGGATATTGAAATGGATTCCCAAAGTAGGAAAAACCTCCCAAGGAATTCTTTGCCTAAAGAGGAAATTCCTTGCTAGGTTTTGGAACAATCTTCTAGAACAAGACAAGGAGAATACATTGAAGAATTATGGTTATTCATTAGAGGAAGAAATTACTTCCTTGATTAAGTCCTTAAAATCTGTTTATAAAAGGGAAGGGCAAGTGGATAACACAGACTCATTTTTCTCCAACCTTGAGAAAGCAATGAGAATGAAGGATCCTCATATTTCAGGAAAAGATCTGATGACAGCTCACCTTGATAAGGTTAAAGTTGATTTCTTAAAAAAATTAAAAGCAAGGTGGATAACATCCCATATTCCGAGTCATCCACCTCCTCAATGAAGGACGCTCAATATGATAATCCCAATGGATGTCTAGCAAGAGAATTGTAGCCAATAGAAGAGGAACCAACAGCAGAAGACCTCTTCGACAACCTAATAGGAGCAGTGTTGCTAAAAGCAAAGTCCAAGGAGATAGCTCAAGGAAAACAGAAAATGTTGGAATAATCAGCAAGTGGAATGAAAACCCCAATGTATCAATCATTGAGTAGGTGGTGAGGAGGCTCCATCAATAATGGATTAAATAAGACCCCACTACATTATCATAGAGTGGGTGGAGATAAATAAAACCCCACTACATCATCACCAAGTAGGTCGAGACAGCTTTAATAAAGCTGCTTTAATAATGCAACTTTTTGTAAAGTTTTATTTCTTCTTTTGTAATAATTTGTGATGTCATTTGTTTTCCTTAATTATTGTGGAGGTCACTCCTTTACCTATAAAAGGAAGATCTCTCATTAGTTAGGACCAAGCCTTGAAAACCTTAGAACCAAGCATTGTAAATTCCTTCTAGTAAATAAAGTTCAGTATTCTTAGAAGCTCCTGCATTTGGGCATAATTCAGGTACTTTCTTTTCTTATCTCTTTTCCTATCTTATTAAATGATAGGCTAATAAGTTAGTACTATCTAGCAATACCCTGACTCCTGCCTGAGGAAGGCAGAGAGGCTAATTCTTAATACGATATTAATGATATATTGTTTAGTTATTACTTAGAATAAAACTCTTGAAACGGTGTCATTTATATACTATCATAGTCACACAATTGTAGTGGGGGTGCCTACTCGAGCCGCTAAATCCAGGGATGGCATCCAGGCAAGTTTCAGGATATTTTAACATTGGTCTAGTTGTTCCTAGGGTAGTAAATATTTGAAGTAAATCCATGAGTTCAAACTAAGTAATAACTCGACTAATATGGACTTAATATAAATCTGTTTACAGTCTATATGTCTCTGCCTATGTAATTCTTACTAGATAGTACTTATTATCATGTCACTAAATTATATGAATATTTTTACACAAAATTATAAGCATAATATTAAAAATGCTAGATCGGAAGAATATGAACTTCCCCAACATCTTGATGCTTTAAATAAATGGACAATTCCATTACTTTCTACGAAATAAATTTATAACTATGGTAGTTTTGAAAATTTCAGAAATAGACATGTTATAAAAACTATTGAAGAATCTATCGAAATGGATAACCAAGAAAAAACTATACAGTTATTTTCTGATATTGATATTGAAAGATATCAAAAACTTTATTACAAGTTTTTACGTATTGGTTTAGTGCAAATTGCTTTTAAACCTTTAACCATGGAAGGTTTCCCTTAAAATTTTATGGCAGTCCTAAGGGATGCTAGAAATTTAGATTGGAGACAATCTTTTTTGAAACCATTACCTTCCCTTGGACTACAAATTATAAAAATAATGATATATTTTCTCTTAAGCAAAACAAAAAACAATATTTATGTTATACAATCTTTAATGGGTACTATGCAATCCAGTTTGGCCTATGGTTTAGTTTATTTTGGTGTTAAGCCCAATTTAACATTATCTTTATCTGATCCTAATATTTTTCATTCTTTAACATTATATGCAAAAGATCATGGGTATAACTACAAGCCTGAAACTGAAGTTATGTCTATCTGTTATCGAATATATTTTTGTTTTATAGATACTATGAACCCAAATTGCAAAATTATTGATGATAACAGGAAAAGACAAAAGGTTTTAATAGAAACCAGTTTGGCTAATTGGACCAAAATTATTACTCGACGACCAATTAGTTGGGATAAAATTGAGTGTCCAGATAACTGAAAAATTGAGAAAGTTGTTCCTGTCCAACCAAGGACAGATAAACAGATTGCTTAAGTAGTTCAAACTACTGAGGGTACTATCCATCTTCAATTTTTAAAAGAAACACCTAAAATAGGCAGATTTATGTGTTCTAATTATTATATTTTCACTTTTGAAGACATTCCCATATGTTCTACTTCAAGAGCATCTATATCAAGGATCAATGAGGATCTTTATAAGGTCACATCTAATCTTACACAGATCATCAATGATGATTTTAATAGTCATCAATACGATCTTTTCAGAAAATGGTTCTTTTCATTTTTTTTACGAAAGAAGAAGCATGCTTTAGTAGAGATCAATTTTATTCAGAATAACAAATCAAACAACAATTCAAAAATCTTTGTTAGATGGTTTGTAGAGAATTATTTCCTTTTAAATGTCAACGCTATTGAAAGACTTTGGCATTTAGATTCTAAAAGGGTTCTTCAGAGTTTATATCCTCCTGATGAGTCATTTGCTTTATAAAAAGATAATAGTAATAATGATTTACAAGCTCAGCCATTCATGAAAGTTTTACAACAAACTCTTACAAATGGTCCGACAATTGATCATATCAATAATTTATTCAAACAAAATAATCATACAAATATTCACCTAAAAATTATTGGGAAATAGATAAGTCTATTACACACAAAAATTGACAGACAGAGATCTCTTATAGAGACACGAAGAATAAAAGATTCTAGTACATCACAACAGGAAAAATTCCTAGAAGTTCCAACTAATATTTAGTCATCCCCTTCTATGGATGGTATTAGCCTGAAAAAGAAAAATGATTCTTCATTAGAAGATCTTGGAGAAATTCTTTCTCAATTTAAGGAGTTAAAAATTTCTACACAAAACTTTGATGATAATAAACCCATTAGTTTTACTATCAAAATGATAAATGAAAATGAAGAAAAACAAATTACTTCTATGAAAAGTAATTGGAAACCCATATGAAGTGCATAAATTTATTATTACCCTAGACCAACTCCTATGGATGTTTTGGTGGAAGAACATGCTTATAGGAATGATCATAATGTCTATTCAGGTACCAAAATAGTTGAATTGAACATCGATGGTGGTTTCGACATTCAAATTTTTATAACATGTCATAAAATGATTATCTATGCTGCTGCCACTAGAGGTAATAACCAGAGTGATGCACATACAGTGCAAATGATCATTGCTGGTTTTACTAGTAATCTTAGAGGTTAGTGGGATGATTATCTCACCCAAGACCAGAAAGTTTCAATCCTTAATTCTATTAAACAAGAGGGTAATGAAGCAAAATCTAATGTTGTTTTTATTTTAGTATTAGCAGTATTAGAACATTTTACGGGATGTTATTCTACTAATTATGATAATATTCTAACTCTATTACAAAACCACAGATGTCCTACCTTTACATCTTTTAGATGGTATAAGAATGTATTTCCACTAGAATATGAACCACCATCGATGTTCCATTCCACTATTTTGGAAAAGTTTCAGCAAGGATTAACTCTTGAAATTTGATAGTGAAATCCGGTGTTGGGGAATCATTGACAACAAAGGACGTTTCTTCCATTTTCTCTTCCAAGATTTCTTTGACTTGAAAGTCACCCTCATCTTGAGAATTTCCTACGAAATATGGCATCACATGACCATGATAATCCATTGCTAACTCCTCTAAAAATTTCCTCGTCTCGAAAATTGTCTTGCATTCTTCAGTGGCTTTTTTACAATCAAATCTTTTAGACACAATTGGACATAGAAAACTGTTCCAAGAAACCTCTCCCCGGATTAAAAAAAATCCATAAAAATTTCAACTCGGTTGATACAGTGATGTTTAACCATCCTTAGCTTATCTTCTTCTTTTATCTCATAGTTTTTAAAGACGATTTCACAATACTTGATCCACTATTGGGGGATTATGTTAACAAAATAAAGGTAACTCAATGGACAATTTTGCATTCATATATAGCTGTCATCAATTTAATTGACTTGATTACCTTGTTTCTCCGACTAATATGGAGTCAATTCTTCACAATCCTAAGCCATCCAAAACTCTAAAAACACATAATTGGCTAGTAGAGCTAGATACATCTCTTCAATTCCATCTTCATCACAACCAAACTGTTAAATAGCAAGATCAGAAAAATCTTTCCCAGTAATGAAATTGTAATAAGATTGCACTGCATTAAATTAGTAATGTGTCGTACCTTCCAAATAGGGTTGATCTAATGCAACCTTTTGACTTGCCGGAATCGAATAGAGATTGAATAACGCCTCCATTTTGTGCATCCAATTTGTCGAATTCTTGCCCAAAAAATGGAAATGCCATAGTCACCATTTTTGAAGTAAGATTGCGAGTAGCCAGCAGATTTTAGCCGAGGAGCACTGACTCTAATACCACTTGTCAGAATCAAAGAATTAAAAGGAACAAAAATGTAATATGTATTAAAGAACCAGAGTTGAGGTGAGAAAAGCAATGAAAATGGGATGAGAAAATAGAGTTGGGATCCGCAATCTTTCACATTCTTATAGATGATTTCTAATGCTTTGAGAGATTTTATTCAAAGACAAAAATCTAACCGCTACACCAGAATTACAACTAAATTTCCAATATGATTAACTAATTATCGGAACTTCCTTTCAGTTGATTCTGAGTTGCCCTTTCTTTCCACTTTTTTACACAAAAAAACTATTTTACTCTCTTCGATCTTTAGGATCGTGAGAAAGGCTCTCAAGCTTGAATTTCTGCATAATTGGAAACGTAGAACCGACACGTGGCTCGGTAGTTTGGGTTGGGACTGTGCTCTAGTCTCAAGTCAACTCGTGTCGTATGGGCCAAATTTCGGACCAGATCGTACCATGGATGGCCTCCCGAGCCGATTGCCAACTCTACCTTACGCTGAGACGGGTGGAAGAAGTATGTGTTTAATCTTTAATATTTTTTAGTGACTAGACTATGTCCTTCTGAAACTTGAGTTCATCACTTTAGTTCAGGGCAACAACAATGTGGTTTATGATTAAAAAAATAACGTGGTCTAACTTGAAATACTTACTCTTTTTGCCACTTAAATTTTGATTTAATGCAAGATAAACGAGCGGTGAAAATTGAATTGAGCAAATGATAACTAGAAGATCATTTTCATAATATACTTGAAAAGAAATGTGTATTTTTTAATTAATTGAAATTGATAAAGTCTCTTGTTAGACCGACTAATGGTTAACTAGTCATGAATAACCTCGTTTCAATAAATTTTAGCGTCAAATTAAATTTATTTATACATTAAGATACATTATTAAAAAATCAAAGTTATAGGAATCTCATTCAATAATGAAAGGCAAACATCAAATTACACATTAGTTACATCAATTAAAAATACAAAGACTTGGGTGAGATGGACTCACATAATCTTATGGTGAGATTGAGGGTCTAAATACAATTATTAAAAGATGGGTATGACATGGGGTACTCTCTATAATATCTAAACGTTTCTTTGTATCTTGTCTCACCATAAGTTATGTTAAACCGGTCTCATATGAGTCGTCTCAATTATAAAATACCCCATCCAATGATTAGTTAGTCTAAAATAAGAGTTCGTGATTAAATTAGAGATTTTTTATTTATTTTGAGCCACATATTACACACAAAGTCTTATTTTATATCGACTAACTATTAGATCAGTCATTTTTATTAAGAAAACAAAACTCACCAGTGGTGTATTTTATTGGGTTCCCTGGACCCGTAAAAGAATGTTACAATGTTAAAGAAGAGTGGAAAATTTCAAATTGAAACTATCATACCCCAAATATATGCATAACATTTCCACATTATAAATCATATTACTTTTTCCTCCTCCCAAGTTGGCAAAAGAATAGGCCAAATCCCATGTCGAGGTAGAAAATGATTTTCCACTTTCATGCCTCCATCCCCTATGTCGACAAGAAGAGGTGGCCTTTTGAAGCTAGTAGTTTTTGCATCCAATTATTGCCACGTTCCTTAGGTTGAAATTTACAGAATGAGGTCTGCAACTATGATCATCTGAAGCTGGTTCCTCCTGAGTTCCATTTCCAGGTATCAAATACAAGCCTGGGTCTTTGTCCTTCTCCATTTAACCTGTCAAAAAATTAATCCACAGCAGTATCTAATCCAAGAAATATCCTTTTGAGGCTCTAATATATGGAAACTCTCTAGGATCCAACAAGACTAATTCTTTGACATTCTGTGGTAATGAATCATGCTGGAAAGTGTGATTAAATTTTGTAGAACTAGCAAGCTTAGCTAATGCATTAGCCACAGAATTTGATTCTCTATATATGTGAGTAAATGAAAAAAGAAAACTCACATGAGAGATTCCACATTGTTCTGATCAGGTTAGTAAACCCCCACGGGACCTTAAACTCTTTCCTTATCATCTTAAGAAAAATTAGAAAATCAACTTCTACTTGGATATCAGTGAACCCATTAAAGAAAGTTATTTCCATGCTAAAAAATTGAAGATTTGATCTCAACCTTCATACAATCAGTATTCTGAAGATACAGTGCCTTTGCTATTAAAACTTGTCCTTGCTGATTTTTTATCACTAGCCTTGCTCCTGCAGCACTAGACTTTAAAGACGAAACCATCTGTATTTATCTTTGCTTCATTATGAAGTAATCTTGAAGACACTATGCTATTTTGTTTAAACTGCAAAACAGAATTCACAGGAGCCAAGGAGAACAAGGAAGGAAATATTTTTGTTCTTCCCCTTTCTTCCATTTTATTCCATGAGTATTCAGAATCATCCTTATCATATCAATTACTTGAAAAAAATTTTGATCCATATTTGGTGACACATTATCATATAAGCACTTATTTCTAGTACACCATATGAACCAAGTAGTAATAGATGGAAGCAATCTTATACAAATCTCTTAAGTTTTTTATTTAACTTCCACATTCCAATAATAAAAGAATCTGTCCCAGAGATTCCGAAAGAACAAATTTCCAATATCAATTAATGAATTCAACATATCCCGTACTTTGTTTGTCCATTCATGGCCATTGGATATATGATGCAACTTATCTGAATCTTTCTTACATTATAGATATAAATATGGAAAATGAAAATAAAATCCTCAAGTACATCAGGGATAGGAAGCAGCCAATTTAGTACTCTCAAATTGAAAACACTAATTTTCATTGGAACAAACTTAGACCATAGATTTTTATATGAAGGAACCTAATATTTTTGTTGTCTTATAAGATCATAAGTTGATCTTATAGAAAAAATACTAGTACTTTCAGGCTTCCAAATCAAAAAATCTTTATAGTTTTCAAAAAGAGGGAACTCTCTAGATATGGATTCATGGAAATCAACTGGAAGGCCAAGTTTGAGGATGTCAAAGTAGAAATCATGATTATAGAAGAAATCAAAAATTTTAAGGTCAAGATAAGGAAGATCTAAGTCAGAATCCCAAACATCTATCAAAGCCTCTTAATTTAACCAATTAGAGTTCCAAAAAGACACGTTGCCTTCCCCTGCCTGCATAACTGTATTAGCATAAGAAATATCATGCACTTGTTTTATTCTTTCCCAAGTTTTAGAGTTTTAAGGTAACCTGGGAGTGACCACATGAACACAGTCCATAGGCTATTTCCAGTTTGTATCTTCCACCACAGTTTTAAAGAGAAACTCTTGATGACAAAATGCAAGTTTTTAACATTCAGTCTAGACCAAGATCTCTAAGTTTTCTTTTGACCAAACTCAGAAGTTCCCCAAAAGAATTTTGAAAATAATACAAGTAGTCTATCAATAATCCCTATAATAGATTTAATAATAGTTAGAATAAGTAAGGGAATTGTTGATAGTACATGTTTTATCAGTATTAATCTACTTGCCTGATTCAGCTATATTTATTCTGCCAAGTTAAAATTCTAGCAGCCATCTTTTCAAAAATATTTTGGAAGTTATTATGCTTTGTCCTTCCTATGAATATAGGACATCCAAGGTATTGGAATGGAAAGGACCCAGCATCAATACTCATTAAGCTAGGAATAAGATTCCTATGATATGGCTTTGCATGCTTAGACAAAAAGAAGGAAGATTTAGCAAAATTTATTTTTTAACCAGTTGCTCTTTCATAAACAATTTGAAACTTCCTCAGATTCTGCAAGCTGGTTCTATTAAGCCTTTGAAAAAACCACTGTATCATCCGTAATAGAAAGATGGGTAATTTTATGTAGAGAGTGTGGCAATTTGAAATAATTGATTCTTGATTGATTGAAGAGCAAACTAAGGTTTCTTGAAAAATCTTAAAGTGAGTAGAATATACAAATATGGGGATAGAGCATCCACTTGCTTAATAGCCCTTGAAGCTTTAAAGAAGCCAAATGGTTTACCATTCACAAGAACTTAAAAATTGGTAGAGGCTATATTGCCCATGATATTCTAAACTATTAAGACATGAAATCTCATTTTTAGAAGCACTGTGCTAAAAAAAACCATGAAATCCAATAAAAGGCTTTCATCATATCCAATTTGAACATTACATTGAAACTTTCTGATTTGTTATTTAAAAATATGGTCATTTCTTGCATTACCAACATATTGTCAGCCAATTCTCTACCTTGAACAAAGGCAGGTTGTTCAGGAGAAATAAGACTAGGTATTAGAGGTTTAAGTCTCTCAGTGTACACTCTAGAAAATATTGTATTCAAGAAGCTTGAGAGACTTATTGGCCTATAATCACTGAAAGTATAACATACTTGCTTCTTTGGTATTAAAACAATGAAAGCAACAACAATTGCTCTAGGAATAGGAACTCCAGAAAGGAATTCAGTTATTGCATCTTTAAGATCATCAGCGATGATATCCCAACATCCAGTTTAGAATTTACCTGGGAATTCATCCGGTCCAAAAGATGCATTTACATCCATTCCAAAAACCAATTTCTTGATGTTTTCTATGCTTATTCCTTCCATTAGGTTGGAGTTCAATTGATCTGTTATGAGTCTGGGAATATTCTGCAATAAAGCAGATGTTGTTGTACCCTGAATGTCACCGTTTTCATCCTTTAATAGATCAGAGAAAAAATTGACAGCCTCAACTCCTATTTCATCAAGACCCTTGATCTATTGACACTGGCTAGACTTAATTTCTGAAATAGCTTGTCTAGCATGTTTGGCCTTGACAGAGGCATATAAAAAATTAGAATTAGAGTCACCTACTTCTAGCCATTTAATCCTTTCCTTTTGTTTCCAAAAATATTCTTCCTTGGTTAATGCCAAAGTTAATTTAGCTCTAGCATTGAAAGAATGAGATAGAGAGAATTGAAGAATAATGATCTGATCGTATATTGACAAGTGAATGAGAAATATATACCCATGCCGGCTGTTCTGAAATAGAAATATGATAAGTGGAAATGACATGCGAAGACACAAGATCACGAACCAGATGACAATTGATTTATATATGCTTTGTTCTTTCATGAAAAAACAGAATTTCTGCAATGTGTAAATCAGCCCGACTATCACATATTAGACGAACTGGAATAGAATGCTCAACACTGAGAGATATGAGAATAGACCACAACTATAGGACCTCGTAGCATGCATTTTCCATGGCTCTGTACTTGGCCTCTGCTGAAGAGCGTGAAACTGTGTGCTACTTCTTGGTCTTCCAGGAAATTGGTAATACGCACAAGGTGACAAAGTAGCCAGTGACAGAACGATGAGTGATTGGACAGGTAGCCCAATCTAAATCATAGTAGGCAGTCAAAACCAAGATAATATATCTAGAAAGAAACAAACCTTGGCCATGAGTACCTTTAACATAGTGGACAACCCTCAAAGTCGCAGACCAATGTTCAACCTTCGGTTGCTGAATGAACTAAGAGAGAGTGTGAACTAAAAAACTGAGCTCAGGCCTGGTGATTGTAAGATAAACTAACTTTGCAATAAGATAAAGATACTGCTCAAGATGCTCGTAATCAGGACTGTCCGCATTAACCAGATTCTGTAATGGATCCATGGGGAAAGAGAATGGATTGCAATCAAGCAAACCAGCATCGCCCATGACCTATAGTGCATATTTGCGCTGGGAGACAAATATTCCTAAGGGATTTCTTGCCACTTCTAGGCCTAAGAAATACTTAAGAAAGCTGAGATTCTTCATATGAAAACAGGATGACAGATACTGCTTGAACGTAGATATAGCAGAAGATCTATCTCCATCAATAATTAAGTCATCAACATAAACCAAGACATGAATAGTGTGATTTGAACGGATAAGACTAAACAAAGAATAGTTTGCATAGCTCTGTCTAAACCCATACTTGCAAACAGTCTATGCGAGCTTAGAAAACCAATTGTGCGGAGCCTGTCTAAGACCATAAAAGGACTTGTGCTAGAGACATACCTGACCAGGGAAAGCTTTAGAGTAGCCCGGAGGTGGAGTCATACAAATTAGCTCGTTCAAATTTCCATGTCGAAAGGCGTTATGAACTTCCATTTGGTGCAGTTCCCAATCTCGTACAACAGCAACAGAGAGAAACATACGAAATGTAACCATCCTGGTAACAGGAGCAGACATCTCGTTGAAGTCAATGCCTTCAACCAGACTATTCCCCAACACAATAAGACGATCCTTATAGTGTTCAATATCACCATTAGACTTGTACTTGATGCGATACACCCACTTGCAACCAATTTGTTTCTTACCAGGCGGAAGAGCTGTCAGAGACCAAGTACTATTTTGCGCGAGCGCCTCAATTTCAGTGTGCGTGGCCTCATGCTAACAAGCCTGCTATACAGCCTCAGAGAGGTGAACAGGTGCATTTCCCTAGGTGATTGCCGCCAAGAAATGAGCATAAGGTTGAGAAAACTTTGCTGATGATACAAAACTAGTGATCAGATATGGAGTGGAAGAGACAGCTGAATGAGAATCATCATGAAGCATAGAGCTGCAAACATAAACCTTGAGTAAAACACTAGGTTGACGAGGACGTGAGCTGCACCGAACACCTACCGGAGCCTCCTTGACCAAAGAAATAGTCTCAGCAGGGGGGCTGAGTTGCACCGAAGGATGGAAGCCAGTGGAACAGAGCTCAGCCGCTGGGGACGTCGGCGCTGACTACATAGCCGGGGATGAGCTGTCATGGTCTGGAGAGGTGTTCCCCCTATCCGTGGAGGAGGAAAGAGGTGGTGCAGAGTTTCCCCTGGCCGCAGAGGGTGTAGTATCAACGTCATCAAAGACAGCCGGATAAGGTTGAATCTGTGTCAAAGGTGGTGAATGGGAAGTGGATGGGACCCGAAATGGAAATTGATCTTAAAAAAATCATCCCGAGAGAAGAAGAATTTTTGGATTCAAGATCATATACACACCAACCTTGTTTGCCACTAGGATAACCCATGAATACACATTTGTGACTGCGAGCAGCGAACTTATCCGTAGGCTGAGGAAGAGAAGAGGCAAAACAAAGATAGTCAAAAACACGAATATCTGAGTATTTTGGATCCTTTTTTTAAAATAAACTGGAATGGTGTTTGATTCTAAAGAACCGAAAAAGGAGTTCAATTGATCATAAAAAAAGAAGTAAGGACACATTCGCCCCAGAACTTGATTGGAAGAGCAGCCTGAAATTGCAAAGCACGCGCCACATTCAAGAGATGGTGATGTTTACGCTCCACTCTGCCATTCTGCTGAGGGGTGTAGGCGCAAGAAGTCTCATGACCAATACCATGTTCAGCAAAATAATCCTTAAGAACAAAAGAATCTGTACCATTATCTTATATAAAATGACGAACTGATGTCTGAAACTGAGTTACTGTCAGTGCACAAAAATTCATTACCAGCCTCGGAACCTCTGACTTGAACTTAATTAAATAAACTCAGGTTGCACGAGAGTAATCATCAACAATTGTAACGAAAATATTTAGCACCACATGAAGTAGGAATTTTGTACGGACCCCAAATATCACAATGAACAAGCTCAAATAAGTTTGTGGCTTTAATAGAACCCAACGAAAAAATAGCTCTTGTTTGTTTTGAATGAAAAAAAATGTCACAAGGAATACTACTCCGTACAAAATAACAAGAAACATGTAAAGATGCTAAAGCTGAATATGAAGGATGCCCCAGCCTTTTGTGCCACAACTCAGCTGTAGTCATCTTCTCGGACTTAAGAGTGTGATACGCTTGGGTGGCCACCGAGAAATGCCGCAACTGGTAAACACCGTGAAGCTTCTCACCCACACCAATAACTGTATTTATACCGCTTTTCTGCAGTACACATAACTTATCTATTAAGAAAGCAAAACACCGGGAATTTAGAAGCAACCTAGCAAAGGAAAGAAGGTTGCATTCCAAAGTCGGCAAATATAGAACATGATGATATCTAGCAAACCAAGAGAAAACCAAAGAACCTTCCTGAACAACTATAACAACACGACCGGAAACTTAATTTGAACAGGAGCAATAGAAAAAATATCACAAAGAAAACCAAGATTACCCGTCATATGAAAAGATACACCAGTGTCTAAAATCTATAATGAATGCTTACCAATAGCATCAGCAGAAAGAGTGTTCATAGAGTTGGTTGAGGTTCGAACCATGAGCTACAGACTCCATGATAAAGGTGGCGTCGGACACCACAGAAGAGAGGGGCCGCTGGACCGAGAGTGCGACGCTGCCACCTACAGCACCATGACCGCGACCAGCACCGGAGCTTCCACGAATAGCCGAACGATGGACAAATCTTTCCGGAACACCATGTATCTTCCAGCAGCGAGAGACATCATGACCAAGCTTACCACAGTGAGTGAATGAGGAGCGGCCAGTGGTGGGATTGTTCAATGGCGTCTGAGCTAACGGGCATGGTGGAAAACTGGGCTTAGCCTGAGCCGTGAATGCCATGCCATCATATTTGGTGTCACGTTCGGTCATTAGTATCTTGTGACGCTCCTCCTGAACAACCAACGCATAAACTTTGTTGAGAGATGGTAGTGGTTCTTGCGCCATAATACTGGAGCGGAGGGTGCCAAACGTGTTGTCAAGGCCAAGCAAAAATTGATGAAAATGCTTGACGTCACGTTCAGTTCTCAGCTTGGTCATGATGTTACAAGAACAATTACTACATAGGCAAGCCTGAAGAGGCACTAAGGAATTGATCTCGTCCCACACTCTCTTGAGTGGCCCATAGTAAAACGCGACAGATTTACCACCTTGGAGATAATTCGCCAGATCTACATGAAATTAGAGCAGTCGAGGACCATTACCAACGGAGAAACGATGACGCAACTCCTCCCAAAGTTTGAAGACATTCTCTGGATAGGTCATAGAAGACCAAAGTGATGGATCAATAGACTAAATGATCCATCCGATTAGCATGGAGTTAACACTGTACCAGTCATCAAGGTCAACAGAAGCAACAACAGCTTGAGTGATATGGTCGTCAATAAAACCAAACTTACGCTTTGCCTTAAGAACATTCTTCATCGAGGTTGTCCATTCCTGATAATTGTCCCATTTGAGAACAACCGGACACAGAGACAAGCCCGGATGATCAGAGGGGTGAAGGTAGAATGGAGAAGTGTAATCGAGAGGATGCGGCAGTGGCTGAGGGCCGGTAGGCCGATCGACTGTAGGTGGAGGGAACAGCGGCGTAACGCCGGCGGAGAGAGAAGGGCTTGTGTCGCCGATGGAGCTCTTTGAATCGCTCATGGTGAGGCAGCGATAGGAGATTCACGGCGGCGGCGGTGGGGATATTGTTGCGATCAGAAGAAAAAAAATAGGTTTCAGAGAGCAGGCTCTGATACCATGAAAGAAGAAAGACGGAGACAATTGGGGAATAATGATCTGATCGTATATTGACAAGTGAATGGGCAATATATACCCAAATGTACAAGAGGTAAATAATTAAAATATAACCTATTACAACACAACCTCTATTAAGCATTATTAAATTCAGATCTGGAGTTTTCATTGTTTATCAGCTAATGTTCAATTTCTTTTAGTCAAACTTCTTCTTCAGCTTCTTTAACTTAATCCTGAATATTTTCTAAAAAAATTAAGTTCCACTCTTTTAAAATTCCTTTAATTCTTTTAAGTTTGAGTGACAACTATACCATACCAAAACCATCACAAGGCAGGCTCCAGTTTGGTTAGACTAAGTTTTTAAAATCATTATGTGTGGTGCAAAACTTAAAAGGTTTAGGTCCTGATGAATAGATTAAATCAGCCAAATTAACCAGCAAAGGAGAATGATATGAGGGGTGTCTAGCTTTTAATCTAATAGATGTATTAGGAAATTATTTTTTAAAAAAATGATGTAACTAATGAGGTGATTTAATGTTTGTTTTATATATTGCAACAAGTTTCCTATAATTTTGAAAAACTTTTAAAATATATCACAATGTATTAATAATTATAATTAGACCCTGAAAATTACTGAAATGATTTTTTCATAATTGATTTAACCGTTATTCAGTCTAAAAAGAAACTTTCTCTACAATATATGGTTATAATATATGATTATAACATAACGTATAAAAAATTAAATTATTCCCCACAATATTTGAAACTAGGTGGCTAATTAATTCAAAATAAATTATTTTGGGAACAAAAATATTACTTGTATTTCTTGTTAAATTGATTATTTCTCTTTATGATTCACATTTATTGTATTTAGATGGCTAAAAGTTAAAATTTAATAAATTTATTCTTTTTCAATTTAAATGTGAGACGCTAAAAGTATATTAAAATTTATCCCATATCTTTATCAACAACACCGTGTAACGCACGATTGAATTCTACTAGTTCGTAATGAACACCATTATCACATATTTTAATCTCATTTCAAAATCCATCAACATTTAAAACCTAGGTAATTCAATCATCAATCCGGACTAAACAAAACAAAATAAATAAAATATCATCAAAACCCTTGTATTCTATACCATATATACCATACATCTCTATTTGTATGACGAGAAACAAAAGAAAATCATAGAATCTAACTCAATTATCACATTAATCTAGTGATTTAAGGGGAATTTCAGAAGAAAATACCATTTTTCAAGAGTTCCCGCACCTCCACCTCAACGTCCGTTGCGTCGACCTTGCCAAAACTCCTCATTCGCTGTCAGAATCACACTCTAGAACATCGGCGATCAGTAAAAGAGGTTGAAATGACATTTGCGTGCGGTCGGCGATGATTCTATACTGATATGACACATTGTTTTATAGCATGTGTTGATATAACCCTACAATTTTTTTTATAAATGTGCTGACATGACCGTATAAGTTTTTCGAATGTGTTTATTTAATCCTATCATTTTTGATAATGTGCTGATATAACCCTACCTATTACAACAGATGTGTAGCAGTGGTCTAGCAGCGCGTGACGTTTGTTCACCGGCAGTCAGGTAACAATAATTGGGGTATTAGTGATGCTAAGGGCAATAACGTCATTTCCTATTTTTGCTTTTTTATTTTTTCAGATGGGCAAAAATGTATTTTCATAAAATTTCAGCTACAAGTTACCGGAAATGGTTATATTGGCACTTTCACTTATTATCTCGGGTTATATTAGAACTTTCGACTATGGAATGTAATATTGGCACTTATGTAAATTATATAAGGTTATATAAGCACTTTTCTCAAATATTAAACATTAAACACTAATCACATACTTCCTTCATCACCAACCTCTGTCACGGTTAGTCAATATAAAATTAGACTTTGTGTGTATTATGTGGTTCAAAATATGAATAAAAATCTCTAAATTTAATCACAAAGACATGTTTTAGACCGACTAACTGTTAGATGGGGTATTTCATAATTGAGAAGACTCATATAAGACCAGTCTACCATAACTTATGATGAGGCAAGATACAAAGTAAAGTTTTAGAAATTATAGAGAGTACCCCATGTCATCCTCATCTTTAAATAATTGTATTTAGACCCTCCATCTCACCATAAGATTAGGTGAGACAGTGTCACCCAAGCCTTTGTATTTATAATTGATGTAACTAATGGATAATTTAATGTTTGGTTTTTATATTGCAATGACATCCGTATAACTTTAATAAAATTTTAAAATGTATCTTAATGTAAAAATAAATATAATTTGACATTAAAAATTATTGAAATGAGATTTTTTATGATTAGTCTAACCATTAGTCAGTCTAACAAGATACTTTTTTAATTTTAACTAATTCAAAAATACATATTTTCTTTCAAGTATATTATGAAAATGATCTTCTAGTTATCATTTGCTTAACTCAATTTTGCCCACTCGTTTATCGTTCATTAAATCAAAATTGAAGTGACAGAAGAGGAAGTATTCCAAATTAGACCCTATTGATATTTTTTTTAATCACACATCACATTGTTGTTGCACTGAACTAAAGTGATGAACTCAAGTTCATTTCAAAAGGACATAGCTCAGTCGCTAACGAAAAAATTACTTAGTAACTTCTATTATGTTCATAGTTGAGAAATCACAAAATTACCTAGTAAAACAAAGGAATTACATAAAATAATATATATTTTTGCAAAATAATACTTCCTCCGTCCCATGAGTAATGACTTAAGTGCTTGTGGATCAAATATAAAAAAAATATTGATGTCGTAGAGAATAATTGTGGGAAAATAGGGATATTTAGGAAAAACAGTGGGTAAAGTCTTAAAGTTGTTAAAGTAAAAGAAAACATTGTGAGAATTTGAAGAAAAAACATGACTTCTCTGTCTACTTTCTCTCTGCTCTAAACAACGCTCTCTGACTTCTCTTCAACTGCCGATAACAGCTACTTTACACAATTCGCTACCGGAATTTCAATATCCTCACTCCAATATGGCGGCTCCGCCACAAGGCGAGAGTCCGCCCACTTACCTTCAATCCCTCTTACACCCAAGAAACTCTCTCAATCAAACCACATCAATCTCCAACTCCATCAACCTTCATCCTATACTCCAATTCAAAGGAAAAACGACATGTATCTTCCCACAAGCTGAAATCGAAGAAATTGCAATCCCCTTCAACCACACACTAATTGGAAAATTTTCAAGGGCAAGGCCAACGCTTGAAGTGATCAGAAATGGAATATCAAAGATAGGTCTTCAATCGGATTACCAAGTGGCTGTGATGGATTCAAGACATGTCAGACTTACTTTCAATCATGAAAGTGATAGAAAATTTGGAGCAACCCGGTATGGTATCTTGGAACTCATTTTATGCGTTTTCAAAAATGGTCTGTAGACTTTGATCTAGATGAATAACCATCGTTCATTCCTATCTGGTTTAACATTGAATACTCCCCTACCAATTATTTTCATCCAGCAGCACTTAAAGAGATTGGAAATTCCATTGGTAATTTATTCAAATAGATACTCCTACCAAGAATCTAACCAGGTTATTTATGATCAGAATGTGTGTTGAATTTGATCTTAGAAATCCATTTCCAAACAGAATTAGGTTGGGTTCAATTGCAAAAAACAAATGGTACAATATAGTATATGAATCCAAGCCTTCTTATAGTTTTACTTGCCTTAAACTAGGTCACTCTGACTCTAGTTGCAGAAGGAATGTCAAGGGGGGTAAACCTATTTCTAATCCAAACTCTATACTTGTACCTATAGACCAAACTGTGCCAGTTATAATCAACCAGGAAGACTCAGCCATTCACTTGGACAGTGATTCTGATATCAGTCATAAAGTGCTAACCTCTTCTAAGGATAGCAACAAACCAAAGGGATCCCCCAGAAGCCACAATAATGGGAATAGGAAATCAATAGAAGTGTGGAAGAAAAAATAATCCTTGAGTGTTGCAAGTCCCCAAGGACTTACACCTCTGAAAAAGGAAAATGATTGGAGAAGTCAATCCTCAGACCAATTCCAAAATGTTGTTTTGGATGATTTTCATATTCAAAATCCAGATGAACAAGATTCTGCTCTAATATCACATGATAAAGCTAACCGCATAGCAAACATCAAGGAGCATTCCCTCAGCTATCACTACAAGGATGATCTCTTACCCCTCTTTACTCCTAAATCTAAATCCATTAGCTCTACTGTATTAGCTATTATACCTTATGAAGAACCAGTTTCAACTGATAACAGTTTTGTACTTTTGCAGGATTTAATTGTGGAGGAAAGTTTCAAACGAAGTAAGGTAAATGAAGCAGAAGGAAATAACACCCTGGAGGATACTCTATCAGACTGCTCCACCTACAATTATGATGAGAGCTTGGATCTAGAAGATGTAGTAATCCAACAATCCACCATAGACTCAAATTATTCCTAACAGGTAACATCAGGTCAGATAATATCGATCCCTCATAGGAATGTTACATCTGTAAAGGCTAAAAATAAAAAAAAGATCTGGCTCTAAAATGAAAAACTATTTTACTAGTCTAAACATGATCCTAAGATCATCAAACAGAAACAAACATAATTAGTTTTAATGATTAAACACACCATAATTGCTAATTGTTTAATTTGGAATAGTAGAAGATATAATAAATCTATCCCTAGGATAAAGTCTCTTATAATTAGACATAAGATATCTCTGGTATGCCTAATTGAACCAATGCATGAAAATAAGGAAATTATTAAGCTTAAAATGAAATTAGGATTCCAAAAACATATATGTGCTGATAATCAAAAAATCTGGTTAATGTGGGATGATAATTTAACTTGTATCTTTCACTCTCAGCATTCTCAATGATTAGTTATGCTGATTGTGGATAAGTGGAATAACATTCCTTGGCTTGTTGTATTTTTCTATGCTAAAACTATAATATCCCTAATAAGACAATTATGGTTAGATTTACTAGATTTGTCTCAATCCCCTAAACTCCTAATAGGTGACTTCAATGTTATAACATCACAGTCTGAATATAAAGGAAATAGTTTCCCTAATCTGGATAGTATGAGGTAATTGAAACTCTTAATCTAATACATGTTAACACTGTTGGACCCCAGTATACATGGTCAAATAATAGGTTACATGGTAGAGTATATAAGAGACTTGATAGAGGCATGTGCTTTCAAAATTGGAGCCAATTGTATCCTAATAGTTCCATTCAACCCTTGAATAGAACATGCTCTGATCATGCTCCTATGTTGTTGTTCATTCAGTCATCCCAAATCATCTTACCAAAACCTTTTAGATTCAAGATAATGTGGCTCAATAGAGAACATGATATCATACCTTTAATTTACAAAACTGGAATCATTCTTGTCATCTAAATGGTATGGATCTTTTCGGCTTCAAACTTAGGAGACTCAAAAAATGTGTTGAAACTATGGAATAAAGAATATTTTGATGATATTAATGATAATGTGTTAAAGGCTGAATAACAGGTTAATCAAGCTGAAAATGATTTACTTAACCTGGATAATGAGCAAAACCATAGTAATTTAAATAGGGCTAAGGCACTATTACTTAGAGTCCTAAAAGAGGAATCCATTTTCTGGAAGAAAAAATCCAAAGTAAAATGGCTTAAACTAGGGGATAATAACACTATTTTTTCCATTTGGCTAATAAAGAAAAAAACTCCAGAACAACGATTACTAAAATCAAGAGTAGTTCAAGTGTATGGTTGACAAATCAAGCTGAAATTTCTCAAGAAGGTCTAACTTTCTTCCAGAACTTACTGACCCAATATCAACTTGATCCCTCAGCTTCCTACCTTAACTCTTTCCTCCACTGTATTCCTGAGGCCATTTCCCCTGAAGCCAATAGAAAACTTTTTTCCTGCAACCCTAGATGAGATCAAGGAGGTAGTTTTTAACTCTAATCTGGATAGTGCCCCCTGCCCAGATGGTTTTCAAGAAATTTTTTATACTTTTGCATGGGATATAATCAAAGATGGCCTCTTAGAAGTTGTAAACTTTTTTCTTAGAGGGTATCCCATTCCACAATCCATCTCAGCCACTTGGATCGCCTTAATTCCTAAAAAACCAACTCCAGAAACCTTTGCAGATTATAAACCAATAAGTCTATCTAATTTTTTGAATAAAATATTTTCAAAACTGATATGGACAGATTAGGACCTCTAATGAATGATTTAATCTCTAAGGAACAAACGACTTTCATGCAAAATAGGGATATTGCTGATAACATCATTCAAATGCAGTAGATGGTAAGGTTTCTAAATTCAAAGTGTGATAATCATAACTTAATTTTAAAACTGGACATGCATAAAGCTTTTGATATGATTTCATGAGGCTTTTAAAATTTTTTTTGCTAAGATTTGGTTTCTCAGGTAAATTAGTAAAAATCATCCTAGCTAACATTGCTTCAGCATCATTTTCAGCTTTTTTTAATGGTGTTCCCCTAGGGTTTTTTAAAGCCTCTAGGGGAATAAAACAAGGTGACCCTTTGTCTCTTTTCTTTACCACATCCTGACAGAATTTTTTTCAAGATCCCTCAAATCATATTTTCTTAATAGTCATTTGCAGTATTTTTACACTACAACACATGCT
Organism: Rubia tinctorum; assembly: GCA_032355605.1. Lineage (NCBI taxonomy): Eukaryota > Viridiplantae > Streptophyta > Magnoliopsida > Gentianales > Rubiaceae > Rubia > Rubia tinctorum. The sequence goes on along the minus strand of JAULKM010026226.1, from coordinate 1,573 downwards.
AATAAGGTAACTCATATGATGTATGCAGATGACACCTCTATTTTTCTAAGGGGTGGAGAGAAAAATCTGAAAGGAATTAGGAAGTTTCTTGATGCATATCAATCTGCATCAGGTCAGAAAATTAATTATCACAAGAGTGAATACTTCCTGGGTAATAGAGCTAACAATGCACAACATAGAAAGGTAAGAGGAATCTTTGGAATGAAAAAGGTATCCATTCCCTTTAAATACCTAGGAGTGCCAATCTATAATGGTAGAAATAGAACCTGTAATTTTCATTAACTGCTAGAAATTATTGATTCCAAGTTAAATAACTGGAAAAATAAGTGCCTATCTCAGGCAGGTAAACTGGTTTTAATTAGAACATGTATCCTATATCTCCCACTGCATATTTTTGCTACTGTTATTCCTCCAAAAAAGGTGATTAAAATTGTGGAAGAAAAGGGGTCTAATTATTTGTGAGGATCTACAGAAATAGGAAATAAAAAAGTCTGGAGATCATGGGAAAAAATCTCATTTCCAACTTCTGAAAATGGTCTAGGAATAAGAAGCATTCACCACTTTATAAGAGCTTTTTCTTGTAAATTGTGGTGGAAAATGCAAATCAATGACTCAACCTGGACTAACTTCTTCTGGTCTCTACCAGACTTCTCTAAGTCATGCCCTCTTTGGAATAGAATTTGTACAGTCACTTAGTTTTGCAACAATAACTCTATGATTATTCCAGGTAATGGTGAGTGCAGTTTCTGGAATGGAAATTGGTCAAGGGAAGGTGTTTTATACTATAAATGGCCTATAATTAAGATCATTTTCCCTGATTTCTCTCTTGCTAAGGTGGTAGAAAATAGGTCACACATAATCCCAATACTGGAGCCATATTTGGCTACCAACACCATCTCTCTCTTGCAGGTTATTAAGCTCAATCCAAGTTACAAGGACAAATTGGTGTGGAAAGCTGCTATAGATGGAAATTTCTCCATCAAAGCTACCTACAACAAACTGAGGGAATCAAGAAATAAAAGACATTCACTTCAAAGGATCTGGAAAAACTATACTCCAGGTAAGGTTTCTTTTTTAATATGGAGACTCATGAATAATCTATTGCATTTTGATGACATTCTCCTTAAGTTTGGTTTTAATCTTCCATCTAAATATTGGAAATGCAACAATGTTGATTCCCTAGAACATTTCTATAATCAGTGCCCCTTTTCATTAGAGATATGGGATCAAATTCATGTTACTGTGGCTATAACACCTCAACCTTTTAGCTCCATTTGGAATAGGTTATCTTTTTACATTAATAACCCAGCCATATCCGGAACTCGTAGCATTATAATCCTTATCCTAGCTTTAAATACTTTCTTGGAGCTGTGGAAGGCAAAAAATTCTTACATTTATGATAATGCACATGGATCTTCTGCCTCTATAATCTCACATGTCAAGCATTCTTTATTCTCCATTTTCTCTGCTTTCCCTTTACAAAAATCTGCCCAAACTGATACTTTCTGGACTAACTCAGGTTTGATTCAATTAACGCATTATAAACCAAAACAGAAAATGAAAATTTGTACTT
>JAULKM010026208.1:0-13909 GCA_032355605.1 Rubia tinctorum | reverse complement strand
TAGGTAAGCAAGAATTAATCAAGCAACCACACTAATCCGAAGCGTAAGCCCGAAGAACACTACCATGCACTTTGGTCCTTCAAAGGGAATATCAAGAATAGATGCAACAATGTTGGCTATGAATGGTTCAATGAACAAGATGATCGCGAGAACTATTATAGCAAATCATAACCAAACAAGACAATCGCGAGAACTATTAAAGAGCCACCAAATCTCAAATAGCCGCCAACGCAGCCAGCCATAGCTTCTTCTCTTTCAGTCCTTCATTACACACACAAGCACACAGTATCTCACTCGAAATCAACAACCACATGCCAATTAACCTAAATTCCACTCAGATATCCTAATCAAGATTGCAGCTCTAAAATCACTCATCACAAGATTGAATTCATGTCACTTTCTTCAATTCTTCGGCAAAACATTTATACCGTGTAACTGCTAAACTTGCTCCATGACACAACTCTTCACAAGTCACTTTCAGCTTGTTCAAATGAATCTTGCAGTCCACAAGCTCTTGTTCTGCTTTAATCTTGTCGAGCAAAGATCTGTCGTAGGCTCTTTAGTGAAACATGCTCTCCTCTATGAGAATCGAAGTCCTTAATATCATTCACCTCAGTTCTCAGTTCTCAGTTCCTTCCCACAAAATGTCATCAACCTTTTAACTTCATCATACTCTTTTTCTTGAAATGATTGACGCAGTACAAAGATCATCTTAAAAAATTAACCTTTTAATGATAGCCAAAATCACATACTGTGATTGCGATGAATTCATCTTGTTTCTACACCAACAATATAAAACAACTACAACCAACTAAAGAAATAAACTATTAGTTCCAACACCAAAGGTACCTTTGGAAGGAAAAAATATACGTGATCAGAATATTTTCCCAGCAACAAGCCAAATGCATCGACCATTTACAAGGGGTTTTAAAAGTAAAGCGCAACCAAAAGCCACGGGCTCAAACTCTACAAGGGTTTAAGAAAAAGAAACCCTTTCAGCTATGATCAAACCAACAGAGGACGGGCTTTTATGCACAGGTTCATCTTAGTGGTAAATCCACAATTAGTAGTATTATATGAATATAAAAAAAGGACTTTCGAATGGGATTCGGTATTAAAAGTAACTATCGCCATAATGCATCATTCTTAACAAGTGATTTAAAATCCTCCCACTATATTTCACATCACATATACAATAAAAGTAAAATATTTAAATTCTTAAATCATATCCAACAATAAACCCTCCCTTATTTTTCTTTTCACCTCAAAAACCTACTTAAAAACAGAATACTTAATATCATTATCCAACATTCATTTACAACACAGAGCCTGGTTCTAACTTCCAACAATGTAAAGCAAAAATAGATTTATGGATAATTTGCAATGCAGGCATAAGTTCCCTCCAGCACAACAATGCTCAAATTCGTCAGAATTAGCATTTTTCCTCTCAACGGAACTTTCGAATCTACCGTGCTACAAAACCACAAAAACCCATACATATTTATGTAAAAGATAAGAGAAGCATATAAGTATTAGGTTGCCTGCTTACTCAATTACACAACCCACATCATAATTATAATTATGATAGCCCATATATACAAAACATTGCAATATTAGGTGATGCACTACTTCACTACTTCAAGAGATGAACGATAGAGAAAAGAAAATGAGTAGTAAAGATAAAACAGACTACTCTATCTCCTAAACATATCAACAGTAATCCTATACAATTTAACATTCATGTGTGTTAATACAAACATGAAGCTCAAGCAACTCTTAACAAATGTGAACTTACATAATCCAACACTCAACAACATATAATAATCAACGTCAGGTGCAACCTAAAACACAAAGTAATTATGCAAGAAAAAATAATAATGCTAGAGTTCTTAAAAAACAGATGTCATATGGGGATGAATGAAAGAAGAGAAGAAGCAAAACTGGTACACCATGAGGAAACTATGTTAAGAACATAGTAATCACTGCAACAAACAACAAAAAAAGGGAAAAATTAGCTCTTAAGCCTCTAATTACTATCACACTTATGCCAACAATAATAAAAAACTGTCTAACAAATTTTCATACTTATAAAATCTCGAAAATATGTGGCATTCTTACATTGGGGGGAATCCTCCGTTTTGCCGAGCCCTATCTCAAATTTTTGTCGCTCCGCCTCCTACCATCGGGATTCACCGGGTTCCACTTAATGTCTAGTTTCCCGGAGCTCAAATTTCCTTGTTTTCCGGAGAACCCTAGCTTAGATTCGTTGGGGTGTAATATTTGCCGACAATTTGCTGATCGTCAAACTCCATAGTCTGATTCGATGCGAACATGTCATGCTTCCACGCGAAACGGGGTCTAGAGAGAGGAAGGATATAAAAGAGAGACAATACGTCATCTCGTCGATGTGGTACGGCGGCCGGTCTTCTTCACCCGCTTGGTCTTCGCATCAGTCGCTATGGGTGAACCGTTAATCCATTTTTAGAGTTCTTGTAGTCAATTTTATAGTGTTCGAGAAGACGAATTCAATGGTCCCACCCTCAGAGGTTGGTTCTTCTTGGATTTTTCCTGGAACTTGGCTAAAATGTCCGGATCACAATTCATCCACTTCTTTGTCTTCCTTCTCCGGCCATTTTATCTTCTACCACGTTTTGACTCATGGCATTCAATCTTCTACCATCCTTGCAAATGCCCTTCAATAAAATACTCCAAAGTTCTTACGATCAATCTACAAATTAAGCTTACAAAAAGGAATCTAGATGCTCGTAAGGACCAAAAATCCATTAGACTCAAACTAGGTTGCAAAATGAAGGATTTAGATACGAAAACCGAAAACGGTTATCTAAACCCCTTATGATGTAAATCTACCTAAATATAGCAATATTCAAACACAAATATAACAAAAGAGATGTTAAATGTTTCGGAAAATACATGCATTTGACGTCTCATCAAGATACGCGTCAACCTAGACCTCAGCACTCTCAACAATATAGTAATGTTGTTCCTGATTGGTAAAAATATTCTGGAGCTACCAATCACATAACATCTACTTTCTTGAATTTGGATAGTGTGTCTCCTTATAAAGGTAGTCGTCATGTTTATTTTGGTAATGGTTCTTTTCTGAATATTTCTCATAGTGGAAATTCTCAAATTTTTTATTCTCTTACTTTATCTGATGTCTTGGTTGTTCCTAATGATACCATGAATTTTCTATCTATAAGAAAACTAACTCGGGATTTGAATGTTGTTGTCTGTTTTGATGATCATTATTTTGCTATTCAAAAAGGCTACCAAAGAGCTCGTGAGTCGAGGATATAGTGAGAGGGGTCTCTACATTTTAGATTATGGTGCTGCTACTTTAGTTTATTTTGTTAATTTAAATAAAGTTAATGCCTCTTTTGACCCATGGAATAGATGTTTAGGACATGTTCCTCATTTTTTTATTTCATTTATAAGTAGGCATGGTTATTTGTCATATGCTAGTTTGTTGCTTAAGCCACATTTATGTTCTTCTTGTGAGATGGATAAAGGTAAGAGTCTTTATTTTACTGATGAAGCGCACCACACACTCTTGATTTAGTTGATTGTGAACTTTGGGGACCCTCTCTAGTTATCTCTCGTGCCGGGTTTCTTTATTATGTTATTTTTGTTGATGATTTTTCTCGGTTCACCTGGTTATATCACCTGCGCCACTTACCTTCATTTTAAGGCTCTGGTTAAGAACCAGTTTTCTACCCGAATCAAAGTTTTTTAGAGTTATGGTGGTACTAAGTTTCTCAATCATCACATACGATTAAATTTTGCACCTAAGGGCATTTATCATCAACTTTCATGTCCCTACACTCTAGAGAAAAATGGTTGTGCAGGGTGGAAGCATCGTCATATCACTGAAACAGTTCATACATGTCTTCATCATTCTTTTTGGTAAAATGCTTTCTCTACAGCAGTATACATCATCAATAGGCTGCCTACACCGGTGTGATCTGGTCAGTCTCCACTCTTTGTTATTTTTGGCACTACTCCTAATTACTCCAACTTTCATCCATTTGGTTTTCAAATTTTTCGTAGGCACCTCGGAGTATGTCTTGCATTTTATGGGATATAGTTCGTATTGCAAGGGTTATTCCTGTTTTTATCCTTTCATGAAGAAGGAGTATAGTACTCGTCGTGCTCGATTTGATTAACTCTTTCCCTAGCCATACACACAGGTATTGTGATTGTGCCACAGTTACATGATGTTTCAGCCTTATTGCATACTTTGTTAGTGCTTTTGCGTGTTTTTAAGCCTTCTGTATCAACTGATTCGTCCAGTGTCCTTGATGATGTTGTTATTCCACATGTATTGGAGGTTTCACCAGTTCTAAACTCAACCTGTCTATATCCTTATGTTTCCAGATTCGAGCACGCCGGAGCCGCAGCTCAACCGCTACAATTGAGCCCCCACGCACCATTGACCCAAGTCTACACGTCGAGCCAGCCACACACATCGTCAGGTACTTCGATCGAACTCATCACCTCAGGATCCACGGGCTCTTACTGTCTTGCCACACATCCATCTAGGGCTCATCAGGCTGAGGCCTCAAGCTTTACGTCACCTCCATCTCATGAGCCCATTTCTCGCCATTCGTTGGCTACTCGATCTTTCACTGGCTCCCTTAGTTACAAGGATTTTTTTGATTATGATATTTCCTGTTTTATTAGCTAAGACAAAACCACAAAGTTATTAGTCGATTGTTAGGGATCCTGACTGGGTTGCTGCTATGGATTATGAGATGGATGTGCTTCGCACTAACAACATGGGATTTTGGTCCTCTTCATCCACATGTTAATGTTGTTGGTTCGAAGTGGGTGTTACATTTGAAATAGAAGGATGATGGCTTTCTTGATCGTCACAAAGCTAGACTTGTTGCGCAAGGTTTATCACAACTTCCAGGTTTTTATTATGATCATACTTTAAGTCACGTTGTGAAGGCATTTATAATTCATACCAGTTTATCTTTAGTTGTTCTTTGTCAATGTCCATTACGTTAATTAGATGTTAAAAATGTCTTTATAAATGGTGTTCTTGAGTCAACATTTTATATGGAGCAGCCAGCTAGACACAAAGACCCTATGCGTTCAAACTATGTTTGTTGTCTATGCAAGACCATTTATGGTTTGAAGCAAGCTCTTCATGCTTGGTTTTATCGTCTCAGTTCCTTTCTTGTTGGCCACAAAAATATCGTTTGGTTATCTTTTGTGTGGTAGATTGCTGATTTAAGTGAGTTTACATTACAAAGGGTTTAGGTAACTGTTTGTGGTTTTCATATCTAAATCCCTCATTTTGTAGTTTACTTTAGATCTAATGGAGTCTATGTCCCTACGAGCGTCTAGGTCCGATTTTGTTTGAGCTTTTACTTGTTTGAAAAGTGCTATCCTTCTAGCTTTTCTCGAAGCTAAATCATCGATTAATTCTTCATAATTTATTTTCTCCAGAAAATAATTCTCAAGTGCTATCAATGCTAGATCATTCAGTCTTTCTTGTAACATTGTCAACCGCAAACAAAACTTCAACAATTTTAATTTTGAAAAATTTCTATCTGTAGAAGCAACAGTCACGAGAATAGTTAACATAATTCTATATGCAGTAAGAGAATTAGGAAAACATTCCATATGTTTCAAAATGTTCAAAATATCAACAACTCCCATTTTTTCATTGGGCAAGAATTCTCTAAGTAGTTTTAACTCCATAAACAATTCATTACCATCAATATTAGATTGTTCCATGTTCTTAAGGAATGTTTCAAGATTAGTACAACAAGACTTTAGTTGAACATCATCTAGGGAGTGTAACTTATCAGAAGTAAATAAGAAACCAAATACATTATTATATTGTTGATATTTTTCAAATCTAGAAGTAAGTGAAGAAATTGCTTGATCAACAATATCTAAGAATTAATTCACTCTGAATGATTCTTTCAAAGTTTGTGAAACAGCAATGGATGCATCAACATGATTCTCATCAAAATGTCATTTTTCTTCAAATTTCATGTCCCTTATAAAATATGGGATCAAAATCTAAATCAATTGCAATTTTTTAGCTAGATCCATAGCATCAGAAAAGCCGGTTTCTCTATATTTCTCAAAATAAGAAATCAATCCCTAAATTTTTATAATACCATCATCAATAACCATAGATTTTGTTTGCAAATGTTTACTAACCACATTAACTGACTACAATATATCATGAAAAACAATTATTTCAATAAGAAACTCAAGATCAACAAGCTTAATGAATGCCAAGGATTTAGCTTCACTTCTTATTTTTGAATCATTATCATCATCACTTACTTGTTGTAAAGCTTCTCTAACTTCAAAAATTTGAAATATTATAGTTTTAACACTATCAATACGACTCTCTCAACGTGTGGATGATAATGTTTTAAGGGTAAAATCTTTTAAATTATCTTTAAAAAATATTCCATCTTTTAGTAGAGTTTTCAAAAATTGTATAAATGCGTTGTATTACTCCAAAAAAATCTCTAGCTTTACCACAACTATTTTCCATATCACATAATGTCAAATTAAGACTATGACAAATGCAGGGAGTATAATAAGCTCTAGGATTTACATCTAAAAGTCTTTTTTGCACTCCTTGATGTTTTCCTTTCATGTTTGATCCATTTTCATAACGTTGTTCTCTCACATTGTCAATTTCAAGATCAAGAGATTTCAGTTCACTTTGTAACACATCAAAAAGTCCTTGACCACTTGTATCATTTACATTCAAAAATCCTAAAAAAGACTCCTCGACGATAACAAGACTCGAAAACACGTCAACATATCTAAGTATTAAAGACATTTTCTCTTGATGACTAACATTGGGAGTACAATCAAGTATAACAGAAAAGTACTTCGCTTGTTTTACTTTTTTAACTGTTTCAGTTTTAGTAGATGAAGCGAACAAAAGTATCAACTCATTCTGAATGTTATGCCAAGATAATGGAAGTGGATATCATCATTTTTAATAAGCTTAACATGCTCTTGAAATACTGGGTCAAATTCAGCCAACATTTCAATTAATCCCAAAAAAGTTCCATTGCTATTTTGGTACAATCTACTATTAGAACCACGGAATGCAAGATTATTTTTTTCACGAAATTTAATTATAGAAATAACTCTGACCAAAACATTTTTCCAATGATCTTTTTCTTTGGCAATCATTTATTTAGTCATTTGTACAATATTCCTTACTCAATTCTTGTTCACTAAGTCTTATGCTAAGATGTGCCCAATCAGTAAATCCATCATTTTCTAATTGACCTTCTTCATAGACCTTTTTTTAAAATACTTTGCAAAAAAAAAAAAATACTTTATCAAGTTCTTGTTAAATATACAAGCCAATCCCTATCGCATTTTTCAAAACTTTAGCAAAAGAATCCGAAGAGAATCTTCTTGATAATTTACCCTTAAGGCCTTTCTCAATAGAATAATGTCTTTTAGGACCCCTTTCTACTAAAATTTCAATCATTTTTTATTTAGAGCATTCCAATTTCTTGGATCAAATACATTAAGCATATTCTTAGCACAATTAGAAATCTCAACATCATTACTTTTATCATCAAAAAAATTAACACTATTATCTACATGGTTAACATGGTCTTTTTCACCATTATCTAATGATAAATCAATATCACTATATATTTTTTATAAGTATGAGATTCTTTAACAATAAAATTATTAAGAGCACCTCTTTGAGATTGTGTCAACTCTTTAATTCGTTGTTTTTTCCTACGTTTTTCATATCCAGATTGAAATTTCCTCATGATTTAAAATTCAAAAGTAACAAACACAAGTAAAAGTTTAAAGTATTACTTTTATCATCAAAAGAATTAACACTATTATCTACATGGTTAACATGATTTTTTCACCATTATCTAATGATAAATCAACATCACTATATTTTTTTATTCTCATCAACATTTACAACATTTTCATCCAAATTTATTTCCTTATTACCATCAACATTTTCATCAAAGTTATTTCATCATTATCATCATCAATATTTTGATTTTCATTAGAAGTATGAGATTCTTTAATAATAAAGTTATTAAGAGCACCTCTTTGAGATTGTGTTAACTCTTCAATTCGTTGTTTATTCCTTCGTTTTTCATGTCCAGATTGAAATTTCCTCATGATTTAAAATTCACAAATAAAAAACACAAGTAAAAGTATAAAATAAGAAAGAAACAACCTTGATAGAATTGGACCTCTCCAAAGTAGGACTAAAACACTTCCAACTTTCGGTTCCAAACAAGTACCACCTAAAACACTATTGAAATAAAATCAGTTCAATTATTATAATTTTAAAATTTTAAAAAATAATACACAATCAGAAATTGCATTATTATAATTTAAGACAATAAGACTCTGGGTAAGATGCTATGCAGGTGGCCTTATACAACCCACAAGCAAATAATAAAATGCACACTTCAATTGAACACAAATTTTAAGAAAATAAGTACAGTCAGCCAATCACAATAGTGCACCGAAAAACAATTATATTGCCGTTTTCGAAATCCCCTTCAAGCCTTCACGCTAAGGAATTTTCCATTCATATGAGTAGAACTGTAAAAAAAAGTTTGCCGCAGATTGAAAAAACAGTAATTTTTTTAAAAAGATACAGTAAAAACATTAACAAACCTATGCCGTAAATTGCATTGCAGATAAAAAATCAGTAAAAAAAATCATCTTCCCATCCGCATACAACATACTTTGAATAATTCAATCCCCAAATCATATATTACCTTTAAATGTTATTGGGAGATGTTGATGACTGAGAATATGATCTCCAGTTATAGTAAAAAAATCCTCACAATTATATTCACTGCGCCTCACCCCCTTTCTTGTTCTTAAATATCAAAAGTGAAGAGTTTAAGCGGGTATTAAGAATTTGAATCTGAAAGGAAAAAGAGATTGTATGAGAATCGCTGAGTACAAAACCAAATTTATCGAAAAATTTAGGGTTAGGATAAGAAAATCAATGGAACTAAAACTAACCGTTGGAAGAAGAGTAGAAGACGTGGTGGCAATCAACATGAAAATTGAAGGAGAAGTCAGAAGAAGATTAATAGATAACGCGGTGTTCGAGATCTATTATTGGGCCCTCAATTTTTTGGAGGCCCTATTCGGTTACTCACCTCGCACATGCTATCAGACGGCCCCAGTGAAGATCCGGACCTCGAGTCCGTGTCCCACGACCTATTGAGTGACTGCACGCTCAGAAGCCAAAGACGATGAATACAGACGACAGCCCGCGTGGTTTTGCACTGGTCGCGCTTCTCAGAACGCCATAAGTGCTCTCCAGACGGTGGGCCGCGTGCCTTTAAATGGGTCGCACACTCAGATTGGCCTAGGAATGTCTCCAGTCTGCAATCCATCTACTTTTGCACAAGCCGTGCACTTTTACACAACCCATGCCAATGTGGCTGCTAGGGTTTCTCTTTTGTTTTGGGCTGTTCTAAGGCCCATTTCTACTTACTAAACAGGTAGCCACTAGTATACCAGGGTTTAAGACCACCTTCATTATTATTGTAATTATTAATTCTTGATCTAAGAGAGGCTAACTCTTCTCTTCTCATTTATTATTCCTAGTTTATGCCTAAGCCATTGGATCCAATGATTGTATTGGGTTCAATGTGCTTAGAGTAGTTTATTTCTTGGGGAATTATTTGTATTCATGACTAGATTATGATTTTGTGAGATTCTTAGATTTCCCTATTTTTTATGTTCTATGAAGATTTGTGTGTTGATTTATGCTTTATATTCTTTAAAGATGCATGTTATGTATGTTCATTATTCACCCGTAGTTTCATATGTAGTATTCCATCGTCCTAGGCTTGAATTGCTACCTTAGGAGTGTTGGGTTAGAGCTATTGTAGGTTCGTGAGTACCGGGTAGGAGAGTGCATGCATGTTTGCCGAGAGTACCGTTTTGATTGTTAGACTCTAACTGGATTAGATCGTCGTGTAATAAAAATTCATGTTAGGGATGATAGATGCCCCGATGGGGGAAAATCCCTCAGTGTACCTCTAGAGTGTGAGCATGATAGTTTGTAGCAACTAGGGTTGTGTAGCGACTAGAGTTATTTCAACCCTAGAGTCATCATGAGATGCCGATTCTTTTGCCTCTCTAGGCCTAGGGATTGGTGTCCATAGTGGAGTGCTCGCGACGCATTATCGTCACTCTCATATCTAACGGTTACTACCTACGCAAGTCTATGTTTCTTTAAGTGGGGGCGTGTTAGCATTGAGAGTGAGATTGATGGGGAAAGAGGAACGAATCCAGTTTGATCAACGCAATTTTTGTTATTACGGAGGCGGTGTGGTAGCTTCATAGAGTGGAGATGAACCTTTGTGTGACAGACATTGGGAATACCCAACTATCTCCACACTATGTGACATAGACATAAGATAGGTTTATATGTCCTACAAGTGATAGAATATAGGATCAAAGTCATACATCGATCATGTTATACAGATATCCCCAAGGCTAGTTTATTATAGTTTAACCTCTCTTGTTTGCATTATTAGTAGTTTTTAGATAAAAAATCCCCAATATATGTTTCTGGCACTAGTTATTCCCGACACACAATCGTAGTACGCCCGATTATGAGTTGTGTCTAGTTAACTTTCAAATTCTAGTGTTTTCATGGATGACCCCGGAATTGCCACTAGCTACTCTCTAGTAGTTGGTAGTGATCACAGGGGCAACAATGGAAATCTTAACTTTGTGAAGCACTCTGTGGGTTAATTCTCTAACAAGTTAACGACCCCGCAAGTGCCGATCATTGTTGCTACTTTAGACTGCTTATTCTTTGGCCATGCAAGATACACCAATGATATTCTTTTGCACACAGGAATGTAAGATTCTATGCCAGTTTCCAAGCTATTTGTGGCTTTATCGCAACTGTAAGCTCTTCAAGTAAGTCATTTGGTAATCCTACTCTTTATCGATCTTTAGTTTGTGCACTTCAGTACATGTCGATCAAACATCCTGACTCCTCTGTCTCCCCATATACAACTCCACTGCCACCCGTGTGCCCTCCCCCAGTTCCGCCTTCACCCCTGTCTCCTCCTTCACCGCCCTCGGCCCACCGTCTCCCTACACCTCTCCTCACATCAACTCACACACCGACCTAAACACTCAACCCACCCTCTAATTTCGTCACCCCTCCCCGACCTACCCACTCCATGACCACCCAAGCTATGAGCGATATCTTTAAGCAACAATCTCTGTTATCCGCCGCTCCAACCACCATTTCCCCACTTCCTAAATCACCTCACTTAGCCCTTTTGGATCTGAACTGGAATACTGCCATCTGGGACGAATTTTACACGTTAAAGGATAATCATACATAGGACTTGGTACCTCACCCCGATGATGCTCATGTCATACGTTGCATGTGGTTATATTGTCGCAAGTTTCATTCTGATGGCTCTCTGCAACGGTATGAGGCCATACTTGTGGTTAATGGGAAAACTCAACAGGTTGGAATTGATTATGATGAAACATTTAGTCTTGTGGTTAAGCCTACCACCATTCGCACTGTATTGAGCTTGTCAGTCTCTTATTCTTGGCTGATACATCAGCTTGATGTAAAAAATACTTTTCTTTATGGCAACCCGAGTGAAACATTTTATATGCATCAGCCGCCTGGTTTTGTTGATCCGGAAGCGCCCCAGCATGTCTGTCACCTTCGAAAGTGTTTATATGACCTCAAGCAGGCACCTCGGGCTTTGTTCCAGAGATTTTCTACATTTGTTCTGTCTCACAGCTTCACAAGCAGTGTTTTTGATAATTCACTATTCATACTGAGTCGCGGTGGCCACATGGCTTGTTTGCTCTTATATGTTGATGATATTGTCCTCACTACTTCTAGTACTGCACTTCTCTGCGACATCATCTCTGAACTGTCTCAGGAATTTTCTAAGACCGACCTTGGTGCTCTTCATCATTTTTTGGGTATTTTTGTTGCTCGCTCCTCCACTGATTTATTCTTATCACAATAGCAGTATGCCAGGGATATTCTCGATATGGTCTTCATGTCATCCTACAACCCATCGGGGACTCCCATTGATAATGTGCCAAGCTTAGCTTCACCGCCAGTCCATTTCTTGATGATCCTTGTCTGTACAGAAGTCGGGCTGGAGCTCTTCGGTACCTCACCATCACTCGTCCAGACATTGCCTATGGTGTACAACAAGTTTGCTTATTTATGCACGCACCTCGAGAACCCCATATGCAACTCATTAAGGGCATTTTGAGGTATATTCAGGGTACTATTGATTCTGGACTTCATTTGGTCAAGTCTCAGTCCCACACGATCACTGCCTATCCTAATACAGATTGGGCTAGTTGTCTAGATTCTAGACGTTCTACTTCTGGCTATTGTGTATTTATTGGCGACAACCTAGTGTCTTTGTCTTCCAAGCGTCAGGCGGCTATCTCTCGATCTATTGCAGAAGCCAAATACAGGGGTGTTGCGAATGCAGCCGCAAAAACAAGTTGGCTACGCAACCTTTTTCTTTAGCTCCATGTTCCCATCAGGCGTGCCACACTTGTCTATTGCGATAATATCTCTGTTGTGTACCTTTCCAGCAATCCAGTGCAACATCAACGGACTAAGCATGTTGAACTTAATATACATTTCATCCGTGAGAAGGTCCAAGTTGGTTCTATTTGTGTGCTTTATGTTCCTGCTGAGTATCATTATGCTGATATCTTCACTAAGGGACTACCACGACATTTTTTTCTTCGATTTTGATCCAGCCTGAGCGTACCTCATTTTCCTGCTCTGACTGAGGGGGTGTATTAGACAATAAATATGTAATATTTAGTTACCTACATTAGCATAGTTGTAGATATGGTATAACTCTCTTATACAATCTATTTATACTGAATGATAATCAATCACCCATTACGGGATTATGTAATCTTACAAGTATGATTGTAGAAAATGTTGTTGAATGGTCCGGTTGAAAATGGTTTCTAAACTCATGCACAAATCAAATCGCACATACACTCAATTATAAATTGTTCGAATAAGGTAGTTAAATTATTAGAAAATCAATAGTCATGAAAATATCCTTACAATTACTACATAAATTTAATTAATAATTGTTTTAGTTCCAATAGAATAGAAATTGCAATAAACTCAACCAGCTCGCATTATGATGACCTTGAAGACAATAGGCCCCCTACTTATATGGCCTTGAACAACAAGGTATCCCCAATGCGTAGGCGGTTTCATGAAAGGAACTTACAAAAGACCTTTGGGAACATGGCCTTGATTTTCCCACTCCCCGAGTAGTTCATGTGCCACTATGTCCTGTAGAACCTCAGTACAATAGGGTTCTTGTCATTCTATGGGAGTGGTACAATGTCCCTGGGTGATAATGTGTGGGCCTAATGGCCCAGCAATGAGAAAGGATAAAAGATAATGACTGCCAGCCCAGGTAGCATCCCTGGGCATGGAGGCAGACATGGAGAGGGTTGATGGTTGCTGATGGGACAGCTCCAGTCCCATTAGCCACCAAACCACATATAACAAGGAGAAGGGTGTGACCTAAGGTATGATTTTCCTACCAGTTCACTATTCATTTAGATACGCTTCTATATGGCATCAATGACTAACATGAGCATCACAGCAGCACGACCCCGGGCCTGGGCCTGGGCCATTATCCTTCAAACGATAATGGCTCCCTAGAATGAAATGTAGGGGTGGGCATCGAGTCGGTTTTCAAATGTTTCGGTTTATTTTGTTCGGTTTAATCTGGTTGACCTTTCAAAACCCCAAAACCAAGAACCGAACCATATTTGGTAAAATTAAGTTCGGTTTATTCAAATTTGGTTTTTTCGGTTTTCGGTT
>JAULKM010026198.1:0-13911 GCA_032355605.1 Rubia tinctorum | reverse complement strand
CTATTATATCTCCCACTGCTCAATTTCATACGAGCAGCGTTGCCCACGTGCCACCTTATGTTGATGATGAAGAAGCACACGACGAGTAAGGGGAATCAACGGATGACCTTCCAAATGATGACTTACCGATGTCTACTGATGTGCCTATTTCCCGATGCACAACCTGCACCATCCATCCACCCCCTTGCGAAACAGGTGGAAAACTTTGCAGACGGTGTCATTAGTACCTTCGACACGTGTTCTCCGAGCGCTGTATTGCTAGTACGTTGTAATAATTATACATAACTTTTCTTAATTTAACTTTATCTAACGCACAAATTTCTACATTTCCATCACTATTAATTACTTGGAAGTTTACAATATTGGCAACAAAAAGCCCCCCGCATTTTCTACTTTAGAGGACATTAGGTACATGCACCCCCTCTTCTTTTAATCCTTAATTTCACACGAACAAAATTGTTAAACAAAATTAAGTTCATCATTCACATAACCGGGAGCATTTGGTAATCGCGCCCTACAATTTCAAATCTTCCTTTCTAACAAGCATAATTTAAAACAAATAAATATTTCACTGAGGACGCTTTCGGTAAATGCGCCCTCTTTTTTAAAACTTATTAATTTTTAACAAGCATAATTTTTTTAGGAAAACGTAACTAAGGGCCCATCTATTCTAAAACTTATTAATTTCTAACAAGAAAATTTTAAAATAAATTTAATTTCTACCAAGCAAATAAATTTAATTTCTACCAAATAAATTTACCTAATGCACCCTCTTTTTTTAAACCTAATTTCTTAACAAGCTAAAAATAAAACATATAAAAATACAATTTGAATGCGCCCCCTATTTCTTTTAATAAAACTCCGGAATTTTAAACAAAAAACCTGAAATTAATAACATGAAAATAAAAAAAATGAAATTACAATTGAGGGAATAACCTGAAAATAAAAAAAATTAAATTACAATTGAGGGCGCATTTAACAAATACGGCCTCTATTTATTTTATTCAAACCCGAAATTTTAAACAAAAAACCTGAAATTAATACCTTAAAAATAAAAATAAATAAATTACAATTGAGGACGCATTTAAGAAATGCGCCCTCTATTTCTTTTATTCAAACCCCATAATTTACAAAAATAATAATTCAACACATAGGCCGCATTCAATGAATGCACCCTCTCCACTTATTTCCAACTTAAAATTCAGCTCCATTTGCATCCAATTTTGGTAGATTTGACCTCCTTTAAGAAACAACTCATAAATTGATGGTCTTCATAAATGGTCAATGTGGCAGTAAGAAAGCGTAGAAAACGAAATCAATGAGTGTATCTTTGAACATCCATACTGTACATGAATATCAAGAAAATCAGTTTGACCTTTCACATTGAGCAATTAATGTTGACTTTGCTCTATAATAACACTTGCAAATTGATATTTGATTATGTTTCATATATCAACATAAGAAAGAATGTTTGACTACCAGTAATCAATATGATGAACTTTCCTTAATAGAAGAAGATTAAACTCTACACGAATACCAAGAAAATGAGTGACTTTCTGTATCTAGCCGTCAACATTATAATAAAATATTTCTATAAGGTCAATGGAAAGTACGTCGGATAAATTGGCTTTATAGACAATTCAGCCCAACAACAAACAAAACAAGACAAACTTACTAAAATAGTTGCATTTTCCCTCTCCTCCTTAAATTGAGTGATTAATGTTGGTTTAATTTACTCTATGTAAATTAATTTTTATTTTTAAATAAAAATATTATTTAGTAAATATGATCACTTCATTTTTCAGGCCAAGACAAACACACAATTTTCAACCCAGCACTTCAGCCCAACACCAACACAATTGTTTCATTTGGGTCATCACCACCCTCTCCATGCAAAAACCATGTCGTATAGGTCGGATCAAAACCATGTAAATACAAATCATCTCTCAAACCGTTGGAGTCCTCATATATTTTTGTGTTACGCCGTTGGACACCGCCGCCGCCGCCACCGGGAGCCGCCGAAAATCGCCGACCTCCCGCTTGCCGTCCCAATCGCTGCCACCCCTCTGTTTTCTTTGCTCCTCTGCCGCCGCCTGCAACCCTGGCCCTCCCCCACGCCGCCTCCCAATCGCTGCCATAGTATGCTGGAAAGCATATGTATGCTTCCTTCTTTCGAGGTTCGCCAGGAACCTTACAAGCACATATCAGGCTTTCGATTCAAACATTAATACAAACACCTTGAGTTCCAATTTCAAGATGCAGCGCTCTGCCGCCGACGGGAACATTCCCCGCCGCCAGAAAACTCCGCTCAGCCATGAAAAATTGTCCCAATCAAAATTATCCAAACAATTAAAATCCAGCATCCAAACGTGACCATTTGGCAAAAATCAACACACCAAACTTCTTCATCCATGCTTCCATAAAAAAACACGGTCAAGAAAAACCCAACCATTCCAAACAAGATAAACCCTAGTTCAAAATCACACCCATTGAATCTTTAAATCAGTGCAGAAAATAGAGTAAGAATTTAATCCCACAAAAAATAATCAATGAGATATTTTCTTCGAAGAGAGTAGATGTCTCCGTTGGCGCCCTCACGATCCAGCGTACGCCGGCAACAGAAGCGGAAGATATCTCATTGATTATTTTTTGAAGAAGATATCTCAAGATGTCAAACACCTTGAGTACATCATTACGCAAGCTGAAGAACAGAGGTAACATGTGAAATTGGCAATGAGAAGAAATGACTGACCTGAATGAGTGGACTCGATTTCTTTCCAGATCTTCTCAGCTACTAGAATACATGTTTTCGTGGTCTGGAAGCTTCAATTTCTCGGACTGATGCGGTGTGTCTATAGATGGTGTTGGAGGTTTCTTCGGAGATTTCGTCGGAGAAGAAGGGAAGCAGAAGTGTGGTGGTGGAGAAGAAGGGGTTAAGGCTGGTAGTGGTGGCGAGAAGAAGGGGTTGGGCTGTGGTGGTGGAGAAGAAGGAGTGGGGTTGTGAGTGTTGGCGCATCAGAGATGGTGGAGGAGTAAATGGTGTTGGCGGGGAAGAAGAAAAGGGCAAGAATATTTTCTGGGTTTTTCTTTTTTAAAATATAAGGGTAAAACAGTAATTTCACCTTATTTCGGCAGTAAACCGGTTGACCAAACGGTCAACATGGTCAAGCATTATATTGGCACTTTATGAGATTGCAGGGTTATATTGGCACTTTCAGCCTAAAGTCGGTGTTATTTTAGCACTTTTCTCTTATTATTATTATTATTATTATTATTATTATTATTATTATTATTATTATTATTATTATTATTATTATTACAGAGAACCGTTTGGTAACAACTTAACCGGAACAATTTCGGTGGAATTAGCAGGTAACCTAGCCAGATTGGTAAACTTTGATCTCTATAACACATTACGCAGCGCTATCCCATTAGAGCTTGGAAATTTTGGCACGTTTGAGATTTTTTTAAGCTTATTTTTCTCATTCGTTAACACATTCATTTGTGAATAGACTTATATAAAAGAATACAATGACTTGGATGAGAATGTCTAATTAGATATTTATTTATACTTAAACTTTCATCATTAATCTAATTTAATATTAGGTAGGAGGTTAAACAATAATAAGTTGTCTGGCGCATTACCAGAATCCATTATTCAACTCATCACAAATGGCCAGTTGCAAATTTTGTGAGTAACTTCATGTTGTGCGGAATACCGAGAAAGAACAAGCGAAGAAAATAAAAGCAAAAGACAAAACACCAGATTTCATGTGGTTCACCAATTTGGTTACATCCACGGCCGACCAAGATCGGATTCCACTAGAGAGAAAAATGTCAGATTACAGATTTCATACTCTCTACCAATCATATCTCTTAGATTTACAGTATAAGGACGGGGCACTATATATAGCCCTCTCAATCGTAAACCCTAATGGGTTTGGGCCCAAAAACATTCTGGCTCAAACCGAAACTGAAGACAGAATACCAATAACAGCCCCGTACCAACCTGTCGAATCGGCTAATACGTATTCAAGACATACCAACACTTCACAACATTAATTTTTTCATTGATTTTTTTTATAAATTATAAGATTAAGTATATTTATTTATTTATTTTTGAAAAAACAATGGTCTACTTTCATTCGTAACTTGGGATCGAGTTACATGTGACCTGTCGTGTTATGTTGTCTAACTTTGTAACTGCTAGTCTATGATATCTATCTACCTTAGCCTGTCTACACACTTGTCATTTTTCAACCACAGCTTATTGATATCTCCAGGCTTGTCTCCTTGATTGGATCTTCCCTTGTCTTTGTCTGTTGTGATGTTGTTTGAAGATCTGCATCAGGGCCTGGGTGTTTGGTCCTTGCCTCGTTTCCCTTTTTTGGCACTCCTGGTCAGTGATACAATCTATGTCATTATCTGGCCAATCGATGTATGTGCTTGATCTATGGTTGCTCTATTCCTAGCACATCATATTGCCCATATAACAAAGAGCAAATGACTTCGGCGACCCCTTAACTATTATGATCGTCTACTTTTGACCCCTCATCTTCCTAACATTTCCTTTTTCCATGCTAAGTAGTCCGCCTCCTCAAAAATGAGATCTGGAACATGAATCTTGCCTATTTCCCTGATACTCGGTTCCAACTAAAATTGCATATTTGCTTTTTTGACACTATTTTTTATTAAAGATTGATCACATACTTGAATAGATATATGAAAATAATATTATCTAATATGATATTTTTGAATTCATCATAAAAATTAATTCTTAAATATCAACTTTTGATTTGCAGTTATTATACATAGGTAAACATACTAACGGTCAAACATTTTTTTGAACAATATGATAATGATTTATATGCAATTTAAGTTGGGACGGAGGGAGTAGTGAGACTTGGGAAGAACACTCTGAGTAGCAGCATTCTCCAGCAACCTTTTGAGTCGTGAGGTCACATACTTTAAATCTGAGGGATGGAAGAATAATATTCCCTTCGAACCGGGTTGGTTTGACTGATTAGGATCCAGTTTTGATGAACATCCAGTGCCTCATCCACCACAATCTTACACTTTCAGTGTGGTTTCATCAGCTTCATTCCCCATAGTATTCCTTTCCATCCCCATGAGTCTCCCTGCTTTTATTTCGTCCGTAAAAGGCTCTGTTTCCTACAATACTTTGCAAGGAAATTTTTTGAGAAGAGGGACTTTTTGTTCCTTAACAATTGTCTTCAGTATTCTGAACGACCTGGTGGTGTATTGTGAAAGCATGCAGAGCACGTGTTTGCCTTTTTTACAAGTATATTAATTTATACTACTACTACCATTTTTTTGTCATGAACTAATCTTCCCGGATTGTATCATTCATTGTTATTTCCCCATTTGTTAGGGATGTATCACATAATCAGTTGGCAGTGATAGAATGTAAAACCCACAAATCATTGTGGCTGTGTGTATTCATATATAGTGAATACAAAGGGTATACAAGATAGAATAAGATATGGAAAATGATATATACAAAACCAATCAGAAAGGGTATTCCTTTCTTAACCTGATTCTAATTCATTTAATATTTTATTAAGAATATATTTATTTATTTATTTATATGGAACTGGTGGCTGAATTGGATAAGGACTCTTAAAAAACTGCAGAAAATTTTTAATCTTACCTTAGATTGAAGGTGTAAAGAAGAACCAATAAAAATTTACGAACGCCTAAAATTGTGGAAAACCCATTGTGCATTGGAAATGATCTAAGCCTCCAATATGTCAAGTACTATTTGAATGAGTTACTTCAAATTTTATCCACGTCAGACTGAAAGTTGCAAGAGAGTCGAGACCCTGATCATCTCCAACCCAAACCTCGGTCTAAAAAATGTTAGTAAACACGTCAGATAAACCGACGTTGGAAAAAAAACCATCTCCAATGTGGGAGTCAATTCAAGACATCATTTTTACGCTGCAGAAAATCTAATTGACACTGTCAATTGCAGTTTCTGTACAAAGAAAACTATATTGTGAGCATCTCCAATGCAATACTCACTTTTCTAAACCCGTATTGAATTATTGTTATTGTCATTTTCCGAAACAATTAATGTTAGTATTTTTGTAAACATTTTACTATTTTCAACTGGTCTACAAATTTTGAAAGAAAAATAAATTTAATTATAATATTCAAATCTAATAATGTTTATAAAAATTTAGTAGATTTATAATTAATACAAATGATAGTTCTACTTATAATTTAATATATTTTATTTACATAATTTACATGCAGAAAATTAAATATGGAGGAATTTGAGTTTTAAATACTCGAATTAAAATCTTATATTTAGAGTAATTAACTTAATCATATCTCAAAAAAATTCTTTGGTAATTTAGTATACACAACTAAATATTATTAATATCGGTATAAGCATGATATATTATTAATTATATTGTAAATAAATTATTAAAAATTTATTTGCAATATAAATATACACAAAATCTTGTTTTACGCAACCTAAAGTTTAGCCAAGGATCATAATATAATTGCTATAAGTTTTTATTGAGATGGGGTTCTTTCTAAAATAAACAGAAAAAGTGGAGGGCTTTTGTTGCAAATATAAGAAATTTTGGTCCATATATCACAATTTCATAAATTAAATTCATTCTCATTTCCTTTTTCCGCCGAGAACTTCTGCTGGTAACTGTCACTGATCACCCGAAATTGCCGCCATCGCCAGGATATCGCTGGAACTACCAGAATTTTTCCGTCTACCATGCCACTTTGCTTGATCTTTCATTCTCACTACTCTCTCCGCTAGATTCTCCTTGTCGGAGCCCAGAATCGATATTCGTTACCAAAAACTGCCGGATTCGAGCACGAGAACACCATTGCTCCGAAAATTGATTTGAAAATGATGTGCTTCTTTATGCACGCATTATCCAATGCATTCAGCATATTTATTATCATGTTTAGTTTGGTTGATTTCTAGTTTTATTTAGGTTCACACGACAAAGGGTTTAGACAATCATTATTGGTTTTCTTGTCTAAATCCCTAGTTTTGTGGACTTAATTGAAGCTAATGGACACTTTGTATTCACGAGCACCTAGATTCTCCTTTGTGATCTTACAAGTAGGTTGCTCGTGAGTACTTTTCCATCATCATTTTGTAGAAGGCCATCTGTGAGGGTGGTAGAAGATATTTGAAGGCTACTTGCAAGAATGGTAGAAGATATCAAAGGTCATTCATAAGGATGGTAGTAGATTGAAGGCCACAGACTCCAAAGCATGGAAGTAGATGGAATTGAGCCTGGAATAAGGCAGATTTGAAGTTCAAGAAGGTCAAGAATGGAAGACGGTGTTAATCGACCGAACCAGTCGGCTGGCCGACCAACCGGCACGAGCTTTTGAATGAGCCCACTACAACCATGCAGGGTCCATACAAAGTGGCTAGCACGGCCCGTGCAAATTTACACAGATCGTGCACATCTGTGCAAATCGCGACACCTATGCTCCAAAATCAGTCAAAAGCGGCTAATTATTGGCGCGGGCCATTCTGTTTTACACAGTCCGCATTGTTCCAAGTTCCAAAAAGCAAAGACTAATCCATAGGGTGTGAAAAATAGCATGGCCCGCGCCGATTTTTTGACTAAAAAGTCATTCCAGCCAATAGGGTTTGCTAAACGACAAAGAGTGCGCAAATCAGAAGTTCCAGACCAAGCACCAGTCCACGGCCTATGGTAGTCCGTACGGCCCACACCGACACGACTCGTGTTATGCTACACACTGCGCGCCAGTAGGAGGCTGCACGGGTCGTGTCTTGCACCTTCCCCTTAGCGGCATTAATACCCCAATTTTTACCGCTAGACCACTATCGGTCTGCCACCGCTGGACCACCGCCGAGTCGGTGTTATAACAGATTGGGTTATATAAGCACATTATGAAAACTGATAGGGCTAAATTAGAACATTCATAAAACTTAAAGGGTTATATCAGCATATTTGTGAAAAATGTAGGGTTATATCAGCACATAATATAAAAGTATCATATTAGTACCAAATCAATTGCAATCGCAAGCGACCGCCATTTCAACCTTTTATACCGATTGCTAACATTCCATAGCGTGATTCCGGCATCGAAGGAAGAGTTTTGGCGAGGTCAATGCAGCGGCCATCGAAGTGGAGGTGCGTGAACCCTCAAAAAATGGTATCTTCATCCGAAATTCCCCTTAATTCATTATATTAATGTGATAATTAGTTTGATTATGTGAATTTCTTTTTCTTCTTGTCATATAAATAAAGATATGCGATATATGGTATAAAATATAGCAGTTTTGATGAAATTTTATTTATTTTGTTGTGTTTAGTCCAGATTGAGGATTGGATGTCCTTGGGTGTTGTGTGTGTAGTTGTTATTTTGTTGTGTTATTTGACCTAGGTTTTTTTTAATGTTGATGAGTTTAATATGAGTTAGGGTGTTATGATATCGAATTTTATGGTGTATATGATGTGATAATTGTGTATATGATGTTATGATCGCCCTGTGAAGGCAAGCCGATATAACCTATAAGTGTATTACCATACATTTTGCTTTTATAGTATGTGTTGATACAACCCTACACTTTTTAGGAATTTGCTGATGTAACCCAATAAGTTTTAGGAATTTACTGATATAACCTTGTTAGTTTCATAATGTGTAGCTATAACCCTACATGGTCCGGCGATGGTTCAGTGGTTGCGCAGTTGTGGTTCAGTGGTGGTGCAGTGGTGGTGCAATGGTGGTGCTATGGTATGGTGGTGTTGGGCAAGGGTATAATTGTCCACCCAAATTTAGTTTTTGGTTCGAAGATATTTTTGTCATTTTAAGGGGGTCAGCGGCCAGAAAAACACAATAACACCTGAAAGTTCACCAGAGGGTTATATTGGCCCTTTCATAAACTAGGTAGTTTTTTAAATTTTCAATTATTTGAAGGTTATATTGGCACTTTTGCAAGTATATAAGGCTATATTAATATATTGTCCTAAATAGAATGAGTAGATGAAATTGAAAGAATCTTACCAAAAGGAGAAAGTGTGCCAATATAAATGAAAGAATTTAAAATAAAAGCCAAATACAGAAAAACAGCGGGAATGAGAAAATAATCTGACTTGCAATAAGGGGTGTTCGTCGGTCCAAGACCAGACCAGAGCGGACCGGAACTGGAATAATAAAAAAGTTTGGACCAAGGACCGGACCGGTTAGTGATTATTTGGGACTGGGACCGGACTGGAATTATTCCGGTTTCGGACCTGTACTGACCAATTGGACCAGATTTTTGTAAACCTTTTTTTTTACAAAAAATATTTAGTGTTGGAAAAAATGTAATTAAATTTTTGTCTTTTAAAAATAGTAAACTAGAAGTTATTAGAAAATTTTCACCTCAAAATACGAAAGAATACTAGCTAATTGGAAAGAAATCTAAACTAATATAGAAACTTAAATCACAAATACATTAATATATATATATATATATAAGAGTAAGTTACTGGTCCATCCGGTCCGGACATGAAAAATCCGATCTTGGACCGGACTGGACCGGAACCCTAAATCCTAAAAATTCTTGGACTGAAAACCAGACCGAACTTCTATATATCCAGTTTCAGTCTTTATATTACGGTCTGGTTCGGTCCATTTTTCATGTCCGGACCGGTTCATGAACACTCCTACCTGCAATATTTCGAGACCTATATTCTTGATCAATGAAATTCATACAATGCAGAAGTAATAATTTACTAATTATTTGCACCATCACCCAAAAAATATACTCCCTCCATTCTTGTATACGTGGTATCATAGTTTTAAATACTTGGATTTGGTGAATGAAATGATTAGATGAAATTCAATGTAGAAAGTAAAAAGTACAACAAAGTGATGAAATTAAAGGTGTTTTGCCAAAAAATAGAAAGTGTCCTAATATTATAGAACTTTCCAAAAAAAAAAGGTGTATAGAGTAAAAGAATAAGTATTAACACCCATACTCCCTCCGTCTCACCTCAATTTTCAGAAAGAGAAATTGAGGTGATATTTTTCTACAATAGAAAAAGTCATAAAAGTAGACTGAAAGTATGTTTGAAATGACAAAAGCTAACTGATGTCAATTGATGCTTAGTGATAATTAAAGAAAATTAGAGCCTGATTTACACTCATACCTACCTATTTACAAATTTGTCACTAAATATTTTCAACGAAAGCAGTAACTATAAATCCCTGCACACAACGTCATCTTCCTCAGCAAGAGTTGACCATCTTCTTACTGGGTCTCAAATTTATCATCTCCAACAACATCATTAACACATGGATTCAAAATCTTTGTAGAACATAAAAGAATTAAAAACAAGAACACCAGTACCATGCCCGAAACAAAATGAAATGCCCGCAAACACCCCTTTGCAGAAGAGACCCACTCTGATTTCAAAATAACACTCCATAGAAAATGATCAAATGATAAATTGACCTTATCATTTCCATCTCTGCAAAATTTGTGTTGAATAAAAAATCCACACTCATTGATTTCCAGTGTGTGAAAATGTTCTTTGGTTCAACAAATATTCTCGCCGCCACCAAGGACTTCTTTAGTCTCAAAATACACCTGATTTTGGGCCATACAGACTGGAGAATACTGGGGGTTTCTACTGTCATACAAAGTAAATACCCGGAGAATTTAGACCTGGCCCTCAAATTGGATATCATACATAAATTAACATTAACGGCTTGTTGATTAACTCTTCTAGTGACTAAAAATGAAATAAAATCCACATTTAACCATAAATCTACTGTTTTAAAACCATTATTCAACCAGATCTAAAAACAAAACAACAAACATAGGGTTTAAATCCAAACCGACAACAAAAATGATGAAACTGAGATGACGTTCTGATGAGAAGTCAAATGCATGTAATTTTTGAAACATTTAACATCTCTTTTGTTATCTTTTTGTTGGAAGATTTATAGATTTAGGTAGGATTATATTATAAGGGGCTTGGATAACCATTTTTGGTTTTTGTGTCTAAACCCTTCATTTTGTAACCTCTTTTGAGTCTAATGGATTTTCGGTCCTTATGAGTATCAAAATTCCTTTTTGTGAGCGTAATTTGTAGATTGCTTGTAAGAAATTTGGAGTATTTTAGTGAAGTCCATTCGCAAGGATGATAGAAGATTGATGGTCACGAGTCAAAATATGGTAGAAGATACAAGGGTCAAAGAAGGAAGACAAAGAAGCGGATGAATTGTGATCCGGAAGTTTGAACCAAGTTCCGGGAATGATCCGAGAAGAGACAGAGTTTGGGAGTGATACCATTGGATTCTTCTTCTCAAGCACTATAAAATCGACTACAAGAACTCCTAAAACGGATAAGTGGTTTACCCGTGTCGAAGCAAATAAGAAGAGGGCATCAGCTCCCTTGCGGGTAGCAAGACATCTCTGCGGCCCGCAAAATCAGCCTAGAATTTGACACTTTTGGCTTTTTCCCTCTATTTCCTTGGACTATAAATAGTCCCCCTTCTTCCCCATTTGTGTAAGCCCGACTTGGGCACTCAAAACCCTAGTTTTGCTTCATATTTTCTTAGTTTTTGTATTTCTTCCATGGATTCTTTTAGATTTGTTATGGGTTTTCATTATCTAGGCTAGATTTCTTTTTGGGAGCAATTAGAAAGCATTTCTGGCATGATATTGTGAGACTTGGTTTATCCTAATTTGTACTTTGATTATCAACTATGTTTTATGCTTTGTTGTGTGATTAATGCGTGATTTAGACTAGGATGATCAACTAGTTGATGATTGTGAATCGATTGTTTGCTAGATTTTTTGTCAAACCCGGAAGACTTTGTCATTTTGTAGAGGTGATTATTGTTGATTGACATTAGGTTGTAATTTGGGGCGACAACTAATTAGAATTGTTGATTGATGAAATTGCTTAGGTTTTGGATATATTTTAATGGGTTTGCATAATTATCGATGTGGCTCACTAATAACGTCTAGCATGAAGGCCAATCTTCACAGTCGTTATTAGTAGATATGCTTGTGTTATCTATATGTTTCTCACTTGTAGGAAATTATGGTAATTGTGTTAGGTCTCCATGTTTATTGCTATTCTCAGGGAAGTCTATGATGTTGATCGTCTAAAGTGACCCAAGGGTAAGGGTTATTGTGTGGCGCTGATCGCTCATTCTAACTATAACCGAGGAGAGGTGAGAAGTATCTTCACTCGAAAGGTGTTGACAAGTTATCCACAATATGTGGTTAATGCATAAAAATAGGATAAGTAGGCGATGATCAAATGATAGCTAGAAATGTAAACCAATTGCGTCCAAAACTCGTTATCATATTAGTTACATCTTTTGTGCTAGTTGTGTTCGTATATACATCGTTTGTTCCAATTGTTTGCTAATATATTTATTTAAGTAGTCGTAGTGTTTTCTAAACTCAAACCCCCAACTTTGTTACCACACACTTAGAGTGACATCTTTGTGTGCTTTTAACTACGTTTAACATTCGATAAAACCTCATTTCCTTGTGGACGACCCTGACTTACCACTAGTTATTTTATAGTAATTAGCCGTAATTAGGGCCAGTAAATAATATCTTTGAGAGGCACGATGACAACCTCCCAATACAAGCTCAATCTAAGTCAATCCAATCAGAGGGTTAACTTCCATGGCACCACTGGTCTCCTCGATGTCATCCTTAGCCAGATAAATATCAAGCTTACATTATTCTATCTCTTTCATCGAGGGCAACGACACCATATTACCCAGTTCTTGGATCAAACGAAAAGGACGACCACTATCTTTCACCTTTTTTTTGCAAATTCTTCATCCAGCACACACTTTGCTTTCTACAATGCCCTGTTATAGAAACTTGGTTCTCCAACCCATTGATATTCAAATTAGGATTGTACTCACGAATGCTCACCTAAGAATTACACCACCCCACTTCCGCTATCTTGGCATACATATCCACAAAGAAATATCAAATCAATGGGTCTTCACAAGCCTATTAACCAGCACATAGGGGTAATCTGGATGAGCAGGACCGTCCATTTTCAGTTTCTCCATGTCAGCATGCAACACTATGTTCTAACCGTTCCCCCACCAGCGCCAACAACCCAGGTAGAGAACTAACATTATCTATATAATCAATGACAAGTTGAACAACATATGTCGTAACGCCCCCTACCTATATATCCAAATAAGCATATCTCCTTAGCTGACCTAGTAGATCAACAAAACCTTGGACATCAATTCCAACTCCTAGAGGGACTTCGTTGTGTCAACATGCGAGGAACCCTTTGTCATCACGATTAAATGAGTTGCTAACTTTAGTACTTTCGAAGATCCAATATTACAAGCCTCTACTCCATCAGCCTTGCATTTATTTCTCGTAACACCTGATTTGTCTGCCTTAGCAAATCATTTCCATTGAACTTCTACCATATATATCCTCATTAGAGGATCTTTATCTTTCCTTCACCTTCAACTTTGAGCCACCACAACCATCCCCATAGTGATTGCAGGGTAACCCAACATCTTCGTCAGTAGGGGATTCACTGATATGCTTGACAACATCATACATGTACAACAAAACATTGGAAACATGATTTTAAAAAAAAAATCACATATATCATTAGTAACACGCATAAGAGACAAGTGACAACTTCGCTTTCCTCTATGCCTCTCTATTTTCAGTGGTAGGAGGCCAGTTCTCTCAAAGAACTAGGGTCCCTCTTCCACTGCGCTTCCCTATCTACAAGCACCTTATTATTCTACGAAGGCACTGAGTCACTTCATGCATACCAAACAAATAAGATCTTATCCTCCCAAATACTGTAATTACTATGAAAGCCTTGCACAACCGAATACCTGACATACCATGGTAAAAAATGACTC
>JAULKM010026188.1:0-13911 GCA_032355605.1 Rubia tinctorum | reverse complement strand
TGAAGTTATTACTTTGGATGACAAAGACACTTCTAATTGTATAAAAATAGGGAATCATCTTCCACATCCGGAGAAAGAAAAGGTCATCCAAATCCTGCGAAGTCATAAGGACACATTTGCATGGAGCGTACAGAACATTGGAGGAGTTGACCCAGGAATTGCTATCCACTCTTTGAACATCAGCATTTCAGTTAAACCAGTCAAGCAGAAACAGCGAAGCTTCGCTTGTGACAAGCAATGGGAGATTGAAGAAGAAGTGAAAACTTTTATTCAGGTGGGTATCCTTAAGGAAATAATGTATCCTAAATGGTTTGAAAACCCAGTGATGGTTAAAACGTTGACGGTGGATGGAGAATGTGCATGGACTTTACTGATCTAAATAAGGCATGTCCAAAGGATTGTTACCCCTGCCTAAGATTGATCAGTTGGTTGAAATAATATTGGGGTACGAAGTTCTAGCTATTCTAGAAGCACATAAAGGATATGATCACATACTAATGAACCTAGAAGATGCGGAGAATACGGCATTATATCAAGCTTCGAGATATTTTGTTATGTGAAAATGTTGTTTGGCCTGAAAAATGCAGGAGCTACATATCAGAGAGTGATCGGCAATGCATTTCGCAATAAAATAGGACGAAATGTGGAAGCATATATTGATGACATGGTTATCAAGAGTAAAAAGATAGGCAGCTTTGCGGAGGATTTGAAAGAGACAATGGATGCACTAAGTGGGATCGACATGAAACTTAATCCTAAAAAGTGTATAACTGGAGTAGGTGCAGGGAAATTATTAGGATATAAGGTGTCCTCCAGGGGAATCGAGGCCAATCCAGAGAAAATACAGGCTATAATGTCCCTTCATCAACCACGAACGGTTAAGGAAGTGCAATTATTGATGGGATCATTGGCCGCACTCAATAGTTGGAATGAGGAGAGCCAGAAGGCATATGACTCCTTGAAGGAGCAGCTCCAGGCATTGCCTACATTGAATTCACAAATCTTGGGGGAAACCTTGTATTTGTACTTGCCAGTTTCAAAGAATACAGTCAGTTCGGTTCTAGTACAACAAGAAGGCGAGAAGTGGATACCAGTATACTACATTACTAGAATACTAAGTGCAGAGAGAGCGTACATGCCAGTCGAGAAGCTAATTCTAGCTTTGGTATACTCAGCAAGAAGGTTGTGAACCTGTTTCCACAGTCATAGAATAGTTGTCTATACTGATCACCCAGCCAAGAACATCCTCAGCAAGCCTAAGGAAATCAGTAGAATGACAAGGTGGACTATTGAGTTGGAACAATATGGAATCCAATTCTATCCACAAACTGCAATAAAGGCTCAGGCTTTAGCAGACTTCATAGCAGAGATGACGAGCGAAGATGCACAAAAAGTGAATGCGCAGTACAATCTTAGAATCAATAAATACAAATCCAAGTGGGAAGATGTTGCATGGAAAATATTCATAGATGAAGCATCCAGCAAGGAAGGTTGTGGTTCGGAATGGCTATTGGTCAACCCATAAGGAAGGGAGCATAGATATTCACTTCGTTTCTACTTACCACTCACCAACAACGAAGCGGGATACGAAGCTTTAATATATGGCTTAGATATTGCAATCAAAATGAATCTTAAAAGCATTAAGTCCTTTAGTGATTCACACATAGTGGTTCAACAAGTGTGAGGAGGCTATGCGGTGCGGGAATAGCAGCTAGTAAAGTATTTGGGAAAAGTTCGTCGGATCATGACCTAGCTTGAATACTTTGATGTTCAACTTGTACCAAGGGGTGAGAACACAAAAGAAGATGCATTGAGCAAGGTAGAGATCATAAGGTGGGTAACAATGGAAGGTACCAATGTCGGGGCTGTAGTCATTCCAAGTTGGACAAATATTCTGAAGATTACGCTGACTTCAAAAATGAATGTGTGGTATCACTTCGTAGCCTCCTGTATTGACCCCGTAACCATGAACACCAAAAGTCACAAGAATAGAGTAACCACTTTATATGAAATACAGAATAAACTATGTTGGAATGTTAGGAAAAGAATATTTGAACACCTGATTGAGGAATTAGAGAAGACAGAATCATATGGTTTTTGTAGCCTCGTCTCGTCACTTTGTTCAAAAACGGGTTTACCAATCTATGACCACGACACATGTGGCCACCCGATGATGCAGATTTCTATTGAATTATTTTTCAAGATGTGGCCCTTGCAATCTGTCGTGTTGATAGAATCTAGGATATCAGCCTTGGAGACAGGTAATCAATATTTGCTTAGAGGTTGCCAATTTCAACAAACATGGTGTGACCATTTGGGGAAAGTGCTAAGCTACCAATTTCCTGATACAATAAAGAGAATCAGACCTTTCCCATCACAGAGCGACAATGACATCCAGTGGACATTCTTGTGGGATCAAGTTCACAGGAATTGAACAACACAGCTTCTTTCGAGGAAGCGAAACCATTTTCGCGTTATTAGTTGTGAAATTAGTTTAAATTCAAAAATCTCATCTCATTCTTTAATTGTCTAACTCAAAACTGGTTTACAAAAAAATTTAGATTGTCGTACTTGGAAATTTATTTTGATTTTATCCTGGAAATTATGCATACTTATTTTCAAGGAGTAGGGAAAATGGTTTTACAATATCATTCACAATGGAACATAGAAGGGCTCGTCTCAAAAATTCCCCAGAAAACTTTTTTTATTTATGTTACATCATTACATGCACGAATACCAAAATTCATTTGTTGGTTTAATACGTTCTTGGGCCACAGGGTAATTTAACTATAGTTTGTATAAGTAATCAAAGTAAGGATTCGGTGGTCTTCCATCCATCCAAACATTTACACATCGCAAACCAATAATTTAGTAATATTGAATTTCATTTGTGTTTTACGCGTTTCTAAATTTGAGAATTCCAACTTTCTCGGAGGGATCTGAGTGCAAAAAGTAAAAAAGTTTGCTCGTAACTCCAAATTAAAATCCGCTTGAAGGTGATTGAAAATTTTTAACCCCAAATTATTTTTCAAGTTTGGCATGAAGTGATTATGAATGATTGGCCACGAGGAGGCTATGTAAATCATTCATGATATTCATTTACTAAATTTAAGTAAACAACCCTAAGTTACTCTACAACACGTAATGGCGCTTCTCGAAAATTCCACTAATGATTCAATTTATTATAAACTCATATAAATAACCAAGAATAAAAAATCAAGTGCATTAGAGGAATGGTCATTGGTGTAACTAGGGATGAGCATGGGTCTAGAACACGACCTAAGACCCCAGGGTCTAGAACCATTGGGTCGGGTATGGGTCTAAAAATTTTGGACCCATCGGGTTCGGATCCGAGTTTGAGTCTGGATTTTAAAATATGGGTTTTGGTATGGGTCTTTTGGGTCCATGTCTAAAATATTAAGACCTAGATCCAACCTAGACCCAACTTGTAGCCCATATTACCCTAATTATGTATATTATTTATCATAATTCCTAAATTACTAACGTATTCTCTCTATATTTTTTAATTAAACAAATATTGTGTATTGTATATTTTATTCTTGAAGAATTAATCAATTCCACATTGAACTTGAATTGTTTGTATTTAAAATAATACATATTTAATTTAGTGGAAAAATTAGAAAGTTAGACCCTATTTTGGACCTGTTTTGGACCCAAAACCCGTTTAGACCTATCGGGTTTGAGTGTGGGTCTAAGATTTTCATATCCTACGGGTCTGGGTCGTGTCTTGGTGTAACTAATTTTTTTAGGTCGGGTCTGGTCTACCCAGACCCGACCCGACATATGAGCATCCCTAGGTGTAACACAATTGGAGGCCACCGTGTAATTTTCAATGAACTTGTTGTAGTGGTCATAGTTCACTTTCGAGGCTCTTTCTTTCACCCTGTCATGTCAAGAACACAAAGTTTCCATCCCTTAACATTTAATTTCATTTTCTTAAGCCAATTTTAGATTTCTAGAAATCCAACTTTTTTGAAGGGAGCTAAGTGCAAAAAGTAAAACGTTTGCTAGTAACTCTAAATTGAAATCAGTTTGAACTTAATCGAAAACTTAACCACCACCACCACCACCCCATCCCCCCGATGTATTTTCAAAGTTTGACGAAAAATTAGCATCAATGATCTGCAATGAATAAATCTATATCAACCTTTCCAAAATATCTTAGTACCTTTTTTAAAATAAATAAATTTAACCACATAACGTGGGGGGATATGTATAGGCTTCCCAAACCTTATAAAAATAAATTTTATAGTAATACAAAAGTTCAAGTAGTGAACTTGAACATAGCAAATTGTTGAAACCTATTACATGAGACTGTCCAAAACCTATTCCTAAGGCTATCATTATGTTGCTGCTAAAACCTGAGCTTAGGTTTTGGTTAATTCAACCCATGTCTAAGTAGCAAAGAATTGCATGATTCCTAACAAACACAAACTCCACCACTGTGTTATTTGTGTTGTAGGCCAGGTGTATGTCAAGCTACTCCATAGGAGGTTTAAACTGTGGTTGGGCTTGGCATCACTCTTCTAATTGAGGGAAGACCAAGTTTATCACCTTTGATTGCTCTTTTGATTTATTCATGCTACATTAGAGTCATGGTGTTTAAATGATCTCCATTGAACGCCTCCAATTCATGCGTGACTTGGTTTCCTTCTTTGTGGATATGCTTCAATGGAATATGAAAGTCACCAATTGTTTTCCATATCCTCCATAAGGTTTTCTTCATCTTTCAGGGAGGTCTGGCCTTTTTGTTGAAGATGTTCACTGCCTGCAATGAATCCAGTTCGATAGTTAGTGGTAGCATCTGAAGTTGAAGACTTACCTGGATTGCTTCTGAACCTGCTCGTAGCTCTGGTTCTAGCGCACTTTCCACATGCACTTGTTTTGTTTCCATGTACAGATAAACTGTAGTAGTGTTCCTAAAAACAAACCCTATTCTTGCTGGGTAATTTAACTTGAATGAAGCATCAGTGTTCACTTTATAAACCTTGTATGGTGGCCTCCAAGAAACAAGAGTAATCCTTTTTTTGGCTTCTTGTTTAATGTTGGTAATAGCCCCGAATCAATTAAATATTCACAGACTGGATTTTATACCATAGGGCACAAGTTCAAATTTTGGGAGGCTATTTTTTGAATCTGGGAAAGCATAAAATGAGCAGAATATGCAGCACCATTAAAACAAAAAATGGATCTCCAAAGAGTCCAGCAAGTTACACAGACACTACGTATATCACTAAAATTATGTAACACATATACTATTACTGACCATAGCTATGATGATCTATCAAAAATGTGTGCAAAAGTCCTAACTGAGCAACCTAGAATTCTAAAAGTATATTCCCACAAATGTTCAGCTACTAGACAACTATTAAATAAATAATATAGATTTTCAACATGTTGGCAGTGCGCATATTTAGATACATCCATAATACCCATTTTGAGGAGAATATCATCAAAAGGCAAACAACTATTACGTAATTTCCAGATGAAAAATGAGTACTTAGGTGGAGTTAAGCTATTCCATACCTTTTGTAGACTAGCCAATTGGTTCCTCTTGCTTCTTAGTAGCTGGTAGACCGAAGATGAGGTGAATTCCCCTATATTCGAAGGTCTCCATATGATATCTTCTTTATTGAAGCAGGACAAATGGTGGCAAAGATTAAAGATCCTGATCTACTCGTCGAGACAGTTCCAACGCATCAGGCCTCACCTGATTCTGACTTCAAACACAAAGTTACGTTTAAAAACCGTATCAAACTTTTACGGCGATCCATCGCTTCTTCAATCTTCACCGCCATTCATCCTGCATCATTTATTATCAGATGTATACCTGTTCAAGTTGAGCTTGTGGGTTATTTGTTGTTGAAGTTTCCCTTGCAACTCAGTTATATGGAGATCATTTTCTTGTAGGAATTCTTTGATTTGCCAGTAGTGAAATGGTATTGGTTCCTGATCTTCCCAGAACTGAATGAAAGCTTCCTCACCTAACCAGTTTGCTATCCAGAAACTGAAGAAGGCATTGCCTACCAGAACTTGAGTGTTGTCCTCTGCTATTTTTTTGACTAAGCATAACCTTCGCCAAGCTTCTGAGGATCTGTTGGTCTTTAGGATTGCTCAGATAAATTGTGTCCATATTGTGTCTCCTTTTTGGGCCTTCCACCAGAGCTTCAAAGAGAAGCTTTCAATAATGATCCTTAGGTTGTGAAAACCGAGACCATTTTCTTTCTTGGGGTAGATAGTTGGCCTTCACCAACCTATACAATGCCCCCAACCCAATC
The DNA here is from genome assembly GCA_032355605.1 of Rubia tinctorum. Classification (NCBI taxonomy): domain Eukaryota; kingdom Viridiplantae; phylum Streptophyta; class Magnoliopsida; order Gentianales; family Rubiaceae; genus Rubia; species Rubia tinctorum. The sequence continues at coordinate 7,612 of JAULKM010026188.1, read as the reverse complement.
CATGGGATTAGTTCCCAAATTGGATTATGGAGAAATTTTGCAAGCTATAGCTAATGTGACCAAGAGTAGTGAGTTACTCCAATCACAATTGCATAGAGACATTAGAGATTTGGGAACTCAACTCATCTTAAGCATTGAGAAAGTTGAAGGGAAAATGAGTGATTTAATTGAAAGGGTGAGCCAACTAGAAACCCAATATTCCGAAAATGAACCATCCCTAGTTGAACTTGAGATTTTTGTAGATGAATCCAAAAGGGATGGGGAGTGGTTTGTTGAGAGTGAAGAAGTTTAGGAAAGGTGATTATACTTAATTCACCATATTACCTATTTTCACCCCAACCTCCACCTATAGAACCAACTCCCACATTTTTGGAAACCTTAGAGGAAACCATAGAGAAGTCAATTGAATACGCTAAGCTTCCAAACCACCTATTTCCTCTAAGATTGATTCCTCCTCTACTACATCTTTCTCTTGGAAGATTTTTACACCCGCCTCTCCATTTTTAGTTACCTATGGTGATGGGGTACAAACCCGCACCATATAGATATCATTAGGGTCGTGCCGACGACCTTAAATATACAAAACTTCTTGTGAGGAAACCCGATCTTTAAAATATTAGAATATTTTATTTTTCTTTAAGAAAAATAAACTTCTCACACTTTCCTCCAATTCTTACCCCAAACCATTAGACACCACTACACTCCACCACCAAATACACAAGCTAGGACCACACACTAGTTGTTTCTTTGTGTGGATGTTGATTGATAATTATTTAGTATGAATTTGTAGTGGCTTGATTTAAGTTGCATAATGGGGTAGATTTAAGGGTATTGAAGTGGAAACAATGCATTGGGAAGTTGTGATTGACTATCATTTTGTTTACCTCCCCTTGTTTTCATACCATGTTTCTTATTTGAGGAATATGTATTCTGTAAGTGTGTGGGGGATGAAGATATCCCATTGCATTGTGTTGTAGATACTTTGTGTTTTTGGTGTATTTTTCTATTTTTAGTCTTTGGTGTTGGAACACTATTACACTTGGTGTGCATGTTTGTTTTGTAGGAAGCATATGGTTTTTGGAGGAAAGCGAGCAACGGGGTTAGAAAGAGTCCAACTCATGGACCATGTTGACGTATTTGGTTCGTGATGCTCAAAATGGTGGAGAAAGAGGAGAACTAAACCCCCAAATTCATGGGGCATGTAGACGTACACGACCCGAAAAGCTTACTTACCTTCCTACATCCCAATCACCATTTCTTCCCTACCACCACCAAAATACCACCCAAACCCACTTACCCTCAAACGCTTGATATCGAAACTTAAGAGGTAACTCTCCATTGGTTCAATTCTTTATTCGATTTATGATGCATGATAGTGGTTGTGATTGAACTTGCTTGATTAGAGGTTAGGGGTAGTTTATTGTGGTGATGGTAGTATGTTCATTAAATTCCATGATTGTGCCACCAATGGTAGATTTTAGTGTTCATTTTTCATTGTGAGTGTTCTCGTATTTCCTTCCCTTGACATATGTTCTATAACTGTGTATATGCATTGAGGACAATGCAAGCTTTAAGTGTGGGGGAGGGGATTATATAACACTTATAATTATTAGTTGTTTTTATGTAGCTAATAGCTCTTCTAAGAAAATAATTGAACATTTGAAAATGAAAATATATATATAACCAGCTAAGTTGAAAATCCGAGAGGGCAACTTAAGCAAAAATGGGAAGAATGCCCGAATAGGTCGAAAGACCTAGGTAAAAATGAGGGGATATGCCTGGCTAGGTTGAAAAACCAAGGCAAAAATGATTGGCTGTGTGGAAAAATGTAAGAAGTGAGCTCAACATGTGTGAGTGCTTGGATGAAAACCCGAAAAGGCTCCTAGTCAAAATGAGAAAATTGGAAACTAAAAATCTAAACACCTTTTGCCCATCTTTGGCGGTTTCTTCGGTAATATCTCTTGAATTGTCTTTGGTGACTTCTTCGGTGGAGTAAGCTAGTTTAGCACTTATCATTTTACTTTTCCTTTTTCTTCTTGGATGGATTTTGGGTGGTTAGGTTACTTTAGCATCTTCGGGGAGAGTGAAAGTTTTGAGATTCTTACAATCTTTGGGGGAACTAGATAGCTTGGGAATGAGTTGAATGTATATCTTTGTATGCTACATTCCTCTTGGATCTTTTCTCTTTTTTGTTTACTCGAGGATGAGTAAAGGTTTAGGTGTGGGGGGATTGATGTGCACCTTCATGCATGCATTAACCAATGCATTTGGCACATTTGTTAATTTATTGCAATTTTTAGTTAGACTTACACGAAAAGAGTGTAGATGGCCATTATTGGTTTTATTAGCTAAATTCCAAGTTTTGCAGACTTAATTGGATCTAGACAATTTGTCCTCACGAGCACCTAGATCTTCTTTTGTGAGCTTACTAGTAGGCTACTCGTGAGCACTTCGACATAAGTTGTAGAAGGCCATCTTCAAGGATTGTAGTAGATTGTAGAAGGTCATTTTCAAGGATGGTAGAAGACTAAAGACCATGGATCAAAATCTGGTAGAAGATAGAAAGGTCGAAGAAAGAAGGCAAAGAAGCGGAGGGATTTTAATTTGGTAGTTGCATGGAGTTCTGGGAATGATCCAAGAAGAATCAGCCTCTATAGGTGGTACCGTTGGATTTGTCTTCACGATCACTATAAAATTGACTACAAGAACTTCCAAATCAGATCAGCGGTTCATACGTAGTAGCGCAAACAATTTGAAGGAAAAAATCTAAGTGTTGGAAGAGTCAAAACCAACACGGCATTTACTAGAGCAACTTAACACAAGACACGACTCATGCTAGAGTAGCTCAACACAACCCGGGTAGCCTATAAGTCCATACCAAGCCAAGATTCGAGGAAACTAAGTCTCGGCGCGGGTCGTGTGCTTTAGCACGGGCCGTGTGCCAATAACGGAAGTTGAAGACCCCCGGTCCGCACCCTACGAGTTTTCCCAATGGTCGTGCGCTAAGTACCCTCAAGTATTTGTCCCAACCATATTGCACGGGCTGTGCCACACATCAGCCATGTGGTTTTCCACACCCCGTGCCGATGTACCACAAGTGGGGACCGGTTTTACTGGTGGAATCTTTAGGGTTTCTTCCAAACTTGGGCCTTTAAATCCCATTTATCTTTTCCTATATAAGAAATCTTTAATTTCCTAGGGTTTAAAAAGTAGGCATAATGTACATTTCTAGTTTTTTGTATGTAGAAAGAAGAGGATAATTTTATCTCTCTTTAGAGTTCTTCTTCTCTTTTCTTTCTCTTTTCTTTCTCTTTTCTTTTCTCTTCTTAGTTCTTAGATCTATGCCATTTAATTCAATGAATGTCATGGATTGATTTTATGCTCATTTTTAGACTTCAAGAGTAGGATAGAGAGAGAAAGTTCTCTTCTTTCTCTCTAGGTTCTTTTCTCTTCTTCTCTTTATTTTTCTTTGCCCAGAATTTTTGAATCCATTGAAATACTTAGGTCCAATACTTAGGGAGTAGTTTATTTACTTGGGCATTGTGTTCATATTCATTAATTAATGTTTATTTTGTGAGATTTCTCAGATCTACCTATTTCTATGTGTTTGTGATTATTATGTTGGTTTGTTCTTCATGTTCTTGTCAATTGCATGATTGTCCCTATAAGATTGGCACACAACGTAGTCTATTTTCGTGTAGGTAAAATTATTGATATCCCCCGGGGAAGGAAATCTAGATGTGGTTTGGGTAACGATAGGCCAAAACCGTGTGGGTTTGTGCACGTGGGTTTTCGAATCAACGTTACGATAAGTCATACACTAGTAAGCTGACGAGTTGGTCCGAAGGGTTGCAGATAGAGATAGTTAAAGTATCAAGCTAGGGTTAGTTTTGCAACCCTAGATCCATTGATAAGGTGTTTCACCCCCTTTGCCTTTTAGGCCTAGGGAGAAGCATTCGTGATGTAGTGCCCGGGACGTAATAGTATGGGGGAGGCTCGGATCTGCAAAGCAGGCAAGGTCATTTTTGCACTCCCATAATTAAGGAGGTGGTGTCGATGGAAGATTACATGTGCACCCTACGTGACAGGTATGGGAAAGTGTTGACCATGGACCACACCACGTGTCACAAACATTAGAATAGGTTTGTAGTTCTTATATTTGATAGAATCGAGGATCAAAATAACGTTAATCATGTTTCGCAAATACTCCCCAAGTTCTAGTTTATATAGTGTATTCTCTATTGATTTGCATGCTAGTAGTTGCTAGTAGTTCAAAGCCTGTTTTACTAACATTGATTATTCCTGACACGTGATCGGATTGACGACCCGATTGCAGCTGTGTATAATTGACTCTTAGATTCATAACATCTTTGTGGGGGACCCCAGTCTTGCCACTATCTACCCTTTTTGGTAGCATAGTAGTAGGAATGGGAGCAAAATTACAAATCATTTCATCTTTGATAGCCTTCATCTCGCTAAATTAGTGGATCTCCTATGATTAATTAGCGACACCATGAGAGGGTAGGTCTATATTCCTTATCTTTCCGCCACTCCCTACCAATGTTACTTGTGAGCTCAAGTCTGGCATGATCTAATGCTTTCCCATGTTCCATGGTATGGCCAGTGAAGACCCCAATAAGCATTTTCTAGAGTTTCATCTAGTGTGCACCAACATGAAACCATCGAGCCTGTCCAAAGAAGACTATAACCTTAGGTCCTTCCCGTTCTCATTCCGAGATGCGACAAGGGATGGATATGAAATGAAGGTTTCTTGAGAAGTTCTTCCCCACCTCTAAATCCTCTAGGCTCAAGAAAAAACTCTCCGAAATTTCCTAATTTCACAACGAGACATTGTACGCGTATTAGGAGCGTTTCAATAGATTTCTCACAAGTTGTCCATATTTTTCTCTCAAGGATAGGTATTTATTCTGCTATTTATTTGAGGGGTTTTGCTATGACAACATGAGAATGGTCAATACGGCATGCAGTGGGTCGATCGCCAAAAAAATCCTGAAGGATATGATGGCACTCTTCGATGAGATGGCTAACAGGATAAGGCAATTTAGAACTTGGTCAAAGATAAGGACTAGTGAGAAGCTAAATCATTTCCCCAATTTAAAGGATCAAATCCAAGGTCTTGCTTCCATAATGAAAGAGTTCATGAATGGAAGGGTCCAACAAGTTCATGTTTGCAGAGTATGTGCTTTAAACCACTTGACAGACATGTGTCCTTAAGTCATGGAGGAGTTTGAATAGGTTAAAGCTTTAGAGTTTCAAAGAGGGAATAAGAAATATGGTAAGGGGAAACAATAGGTGTTCCCACGGAACTAAAGAGGTGACAACCGAAATCATGACCCCTATGCCGATTCTTTCAACCTTCGATACCGTGACCACCCCAACTATCATTGAAGATAAGACCAATAAGAGCAAGGGAATGGTTATAGGGGCAACTAAGGTTATAATCGTTGAGGTTCTCCACAACCTTAACTGATAGGTGGAGAGACTTCGAACAACTGCATGGGGAACTTTAAGTCGGAGTGTGAAGAATTTATAGATGTCATTGCCAAAGTCACCAAGAGCAATTAGATCTTCACATAGTGGACTAGGAGGGACATTTAGTAGTTTGGAACGAGGGCATTTTCAAGCATCAAGAACCTTGAGGTTTAAGTTGAGCAATTGGCCACCTCAGTTAGCTGACTAGAAGAAAGTGATTCTGGCAAACTACCTTTCCAACTCGAGATCAATCCAAGGAATGTAAGCGCACTCAAGCTGTGAATCAGGAAGAAAGCTAGTGAGGCTGAGAAAAATATTGTGCAATAGGATAAACTCCTTGTGGAGAAAGCCATGGAACACTTGAAGAAGAAGAAATTATCATTGAGGAGGAGTTTGATCGAGATCTCCCTACCACCAAGATGAATAAAGTCACACCTACACCTCTATTTCCAGAGGCATTGAGGAGCAAGGCAAACGTGGTGACCAACAAAGAGCAAATAAGAGAGGTCTTCAAGCGCTATGTGGTAAGTATCCCACTCTTAGATGTTATTGATAAAATTCTCCTTAATACAAAATTTTTAAAAAAATTCTTTCATGAAGAAAAGTCCTAAACCAGCAAAGAAAGTAGGTAAATTGAAATAGGAGTATTATCCACTTTAGCTCATAAAAGCCTACCAAAAATGTGTGATGATCCGGGCATGTTTTCAAATCCAACTTAGGTGGTAAATTAGTAGTAAGATGCTATAATTGACCTAGGGGGCTCAATTAATGTTATGTCCAATAACCTTTTAGGGATTTTGACTTAGGAGAACATAAAGAAACTAGGGTTACCATCCAATTGGCTGATCATTCTCAAGTTAGTCCTAGGGGAGTAGTGAAGGATGTGATGGTTAGAATGGGTAAGTTGGTGTTTCCGGTGGACTTCTATGTCCTCGACATGTTGCACGGAGGAGGTGCACCCTCAATCTTGCTGGGGAGACCATTTCTAAAAATGTCGAGGACCAAGATAGATGTCCACCTAGAAACATTTACCCTAGTGGATGACAATAATGAGGTTGGGTTTGAGATTTATAAATCTAATCATGTATCATCTTATTCTTATTTTGCATGCAATGACATAGTTTCTTCGGAGGAAATTGACCATATTGAGGTGTCTTGCATAATGATGAATTTGTGGATTCTTCTAATTGATGAGAGGTCACATGTTGAGATCCTAATGAAGAATGAAAATGTTGAGATCTTTAGTAACTTGCATGATTCTAGGGTTGCCATGTCTATGATGAATTGTTCTTCAATGTCTATAAACACTAACATGCAGTGGTTTATGGAACATGGGAAGGAGTCAAAATCTCCCAGACCTTCTCTTAAACCCAAGGAGAAATCTAGGCCTCAGCCTTGATGAACATTGAACATGACCCGTCAATGAGGAATGGACTCAAAGGTAAGGATGAATCCTTGTGAAGGCCTCTCCACAAGAATGTCATCGTGGGTGAAGTCGCGGATGGCGACTCCGGAGACCCAATGGTAAGGTTTAATTAATTGAAATTTGAAACTAGGAATAAGTCTTAAGGATGACAATAAAAATACGGTGGTTTTTCTTTCTTTGATTGTGTTTCAGTTTTGTGGTAGTTGTTTGTGTATTTTGTGTTTTAGGAGAAGTTTTGTTGAAATTTGTGGTTGAAAATTTATTTGAATTAAGTCTCGTGGTTTTGGTTAGAAAATTTTAGGAAATTGGGCTAAAAAGGGGTTATATGGGCTGAAAAGGCCCAGGAGTTCTCCAGGGCACGGGCCGTGCGAATTTACATGGCCCGTGTAAGAACAACTAGGCATGAGGCCGTCAAGTTACACGGCCATGTCAGATGAGCAGAATTGCTGATTTTTGGCAAAATTGAAAATTTCCAAATTGAGCAGTTGTGCCACATCAGATCTACAATTCTCTTCTTCCCTAAATTGGATAGTGCCAATTGGCTCTTCACCAAGCCATATCCTTTGAACTTGAATTGAATATGTTTGAACTCGTAAATTTCCCTATTCTTCATACACTATTTGATATGAATCTCCTTGCGAAGACTCTGGATTGCGGAAAATTGGATCTTTAACCAAATGGGGATCTCGCCCA
>JAULKM010026178.1:0-13911 GCA_032355605.1 Rubia tinctorum | reverse complement strand
CTACCTAAATCTAGCAATTTTACACCAAAATGATAACAAAAGAGATGTAAAATGCTTCGTAAAACACATGCATTTGATGTCTCATCAAATAATAACAACAGAAAATATGATGAGGTACGTCACATGACGATCGCTCCAAATGAAGGAGGATCGAAGGACTAGCGATGTCTCATTCAAACCTAGCAGATGTATTCACAACAACAGAAAATCAGAGCACATAAATGTCCTAAACCAAAAAATTGGCCACAATAACCTGGGAGAGCAAGAAACTAAAATTTGTACCCCCTAGAACCCTAACCCATAGGAACTTTAAAACAAAAAATAAAGAACAAGTTCACACACCTTATTTATAAAAAATTTAAGGAAAAATACAAAAACAAAAGTAATCTAAAGAATCTAGAAACCATACCTTTGAAAAGATAGACAAGGGGACTGTTGAAATTTGAGGAAAAGTTGAATGTTTGAAGTAATTTATGAGGTGGGATCCATACATATAGTCTTTATGAACCACGGTCGGTGCGACGTCGCTGGGCAGTTGCACTTACCGATAATGGACTGGCGTATGAGTCACGTCGGCTAATCTCAATGTGGGAATCACAATTTCAACCCACTAGCATAAAAAATGGGCCTGTGTTTGACAAAAATGAATTTAATTTACCCTTGTGAATTCTGCCTCGACATGTGCTATGTCACATGGCAATCAATTTTGGTGGCATTTGACTAATGTATGACCAAATTATTATCTATCCTGAAAGTGAGCCTAATCATTTCAGTCCACTAGCATATCAACTGGACCTGTGTTTGACCAAAATGAACATAATTGACCTTAATAACGGTTAATAGTATATAAGATACTACTAATTTGAATTTATAACTTTCCATGAAAATGTTAAGGTATGGTTTGATCGGAATCGATTTTAGCACAACCGGTGAACATTTCAATTTTTACACTTAGGTCCCTCTAACAAGATGGGAGAGGACGAAATGAAAAATTGGAGATGGCCAATAATCTAAATCACACTGTCACAATCATGTTGTTCCGATTTAGGCATCAAGGAACCGTGGTATTCTTCCCTCATTTTTATTAGTATTCCATTAATATCCTTATGATGAGCGTTAGTAGAAAGATAAATTCCACCACTCACACAAAATTACACATTCTTGGTTTTTTATGAAATAAAAAGATAATAAAATAATGTGCATCAAATTTTTAAAAGCGCTAGTACATAGACTAGAGTAAATTATAGATGATTATTTATAAGTATACAAGTGTCATTTGGAAGAACTAGTAGAAGTCTATGTGGAATAAGACCAGTTTCTTTATTACCCTTGGTTATTATAATTTCGATTGCGGATGACAACGTTTCTTTTAGGGATGATCGAAATCGAGTTTGGGACAACCAGTGAACTTTTTAATTTTTGCACTTAGATCCCTCCAAGAAAGTGAGCTAAGTCAAAATGCAAATTGGAGTTACCCTTGTCTAATTCACCAAGTCATGACCACGTTGTTTTCATTTGGTCATGCTTTGTCAATGGAACGGCCCTAAAATCTTCACAGACAGTATATGACCAAACTTTTCAAAAATTAAACTATATGACCAAAACTTACTTACATGTTCACTACGCTTCAAAACTCTACACCCAAACATAAGGGCGAATGTTTGATATGGAGATTACACATAATGTCTAAGAGGGACACGAGCAAAGTTAATCGTCCATTAATTTTTTTAGTATTCCATTAATACCCTTATGATAAGAATTATGAGAATGATAATATACACCACATATAATCACATGAAATTTCATATTCTTTATTTTTCATAAAAAAAAAAATATAATAAAATTCCATCCGTCAAATTTTAAAAAGCGTTGGTACATGGTCTAGAGTAAATTTTAGATGATTATTTATAAGTATACAAGGGTGTTTCAAAAGAACTTGTGGAAGTCGATGTGGAATAAGACCAGTTTATTTATTACCCTTGGTCAGTATAAGTTTGACCGTGAATGACAGTTTCTTTACAGGACGATCAAAATCAAGTTTGGGACAACTGGTGAACTTTTTAATTTTTGCACTTAGGTCTCTCCAAGAAAGTGGTAGAAGTCGAAGTGCAAAATTGGAGATAAAAAATTGTTTATTCACATTTTACGGAAAATGTTGTTCCAATTTGGGTATAAACGAGTCACCGGAAGGGGCCTCAATTTTAACTAGGAGTATTTTACGACATTTTTCAAAAATTAGACTATGAACGACGTCACAAATGTGTCACATAAAATGAATCTCCAACCAACCCTTAACGATGTCGGCCGGCCAAAAATTTCCAGAGGGAACAAAAAATTTGAGCCAAAAATTTCAACAAAAATCCCCCCATCCCTTTTTCATGACAATAATATTCATTATAAAGATATTGTTGATTTAGAATCAGGAAAATAAAGGAATACCCTTTCTGATTGGTTTTGTATATATCACGGTATGCCTTGTATACCCTTTGTACTCACTATTTATATAAATACACACAACCAAAATAATTTGTGGGTTTACATTTTATCATGGTATCAGCCAAGTTTCTCTAATATTCTATGGCTTTTCCCAAAAAAAATACCAAATTTTCTTACAGAAATTTCGTGCCAGATCTGTTCCCGCTGCTGCCGTTCAGTTGCAACCATCTGATTGTGACTGAGTTTATTGCTCCAGTATTTTGATTTTCCAATCTTGTTTCTTCAAAGCCTAGATCCAAGTTCTTCTCTGACTTCTCAGAGTTTGACTGCCTCCGGTTCCATCTTCACAAACATTCCACTCCAGCGCCTCCATCTTCTTCACTAGTTGCCATCCTTACCTCTCGGCATTTTGAGCTTCTCCATTTGCTGGCGTCCTCGTCAATTCCAGCTTTTTCTGTACAGCCATGGTCAATAAGGGCGCGTGAGACACACACGCCCGTTCCTTTTACAGTTCGTGCATCTCCATGTCAACCTCATCCAATAGCGTGCATCAGACGTGTCTCACCAACTGGTCAGATTCTTGCGTAGCCAGTTCCTCACGAGTTGAAGATTTTCTCATGATTTTTACACTTCCAGCCATCATCTCGGTTAGCACCCAGTTAGCACCTCATCAGTGCCCGATCAATGCCTCGTCAGCACGCAGTCATCTCTGATTTATTTATTATTTTTTATCTTGTATTATGGCTCTTTTTTATCAACCAAGGTGTCAATGGCGTTACGATTGGGTCATCATGCTTCTTCTTGTTCTAAATTACACGATGAATGATACTAATTTTAGTGTCAATGGTGTAATAAATTTGGTCACTTTGCCTCAACATGTCCTCATTTGGTCTCTCGGGTTTTTTCTCCTACCTCTTTACTGCATATTTGCTGGATAGCTTATTCTAGCACAACCAACCACATGACTTCTTTATCAGCCCGTTCTTGAACGTGTGACTCTTTATTATGGAAACCATCGTGTTTTTGTTGGGAATGGTTCTGTTCTTAACATTACCCATGTTGGTCATTCTCAGGTCTCTGATTCATTATCCTTGTCTGATGTTTTGGTGGTTCCTCATATTACCAAAAATTTACTGTCTATTAGTAAGTTGACTCGAGATATGAATGTTTTTATTTGATCTGATTATTCTGGTTTCACTATTTTGAACAATTTTACTAGAGATGTTATTGGAAACGATCATCTTGATAATGACTTATATGTTTCAGATTATGGTGGTGCTGCTTTCTCTACCTTTGTTGTATCGAGTGACTCTAAAGCATCTTTTGAACTTTGGCATAGTAGATTGGTCATGTACCTCAAAACATCATTTCATCTTTGAGTAAGTTTGGATGTTTGCCATTTACTAGTTTGCTGCATAAGCCTCATTTTTTGTCTTGCTCCTGAGATCGCTAAAGGCAAGCATCTTTGTTTTAGTGATAATTTAAAATGTGCACCACACATACTTGATTTAGTTCATTGTGGTCTGTGGGGACCCTAACATGTTGTCTCTTATGTCGGATACCTTTATTGGGTCATTTTTATTAATGATTTTTCTTGGTTTACTTAGTTATATCCTTTATGACAAAATTCTAATTTTGTGGAGCCTTATATGAAATTTGAAACACTTTTTGAGAATCAATTTTCTACCACCATTAATGTTTTTAAGAGCGATGGTGGAATCGAGTTTGTGAATCATCGCATATGAACCAATTTTGCATCCAAGGATATTCATCACAAGCTTTCATATCCTTACACTCCAGAGAAAAATGGTCACACAGAGAGGAAGAATCGTCATACTACAGAGATAGGTTAATCGATGCTCTTTCATTCTGGCCTTCATCATTCATTTTGATATGATGCTTGATAGCAGTCTACATCATTAACAGACTATCTATTCTGGTTTTATCTGGTTAATCTCCTATCTTAATTCTTTTTGCCACTACACCTAACTACTCCAATTTTCATCCATTTGGTTGTTGAGTTTTCCCCCATATGAGGCCATATGTTACTCATAAACTAGCCCCTCAGAGTATGTCTTATATATTTTTGGGTTAGAGTTTATAGTACAAGGGTTATTAATGTCTTGATCCTCTCACAAAGAAGGAGTACATCACTCGCCATGCTGGATTTGATAAGTTATCTTTTCCAACTACCCAAATTAGAATTGTTACGAATATATCATCACTGGATGTTTCAGCTTTTTTTAGAGCCTTTGCAGTCCCATCGGAGGTGTTTGAGCCATCTTCTTCTTCAGAATCACCAATTATTTTGGAAGATTTTAATTTTAATCTTTAACCGGAAGCTCAGGGTTCTTAAAAAAAGGTGTTTGTTTGCCATAGGGTGACCAGTAGCATGATCAACCACAAGTAGCGTCGCCAGCTCAATCGCTACTGCAGCCACCGCAGAGTCATGTGTTGGCCACCCAGCCTCACATCTACGTCACGTGCCAACCATTATGACCGAGCATCGTCCTCACGCGCCTCCAGCCTTGACGCATCCTGCATCGCCGGGTCAATCAGCGAGTCTAGCTTCACAAGCATCACACCCATTGATGTCTGCCTAGGGTACATACCCGATGTCTTGGGTTCCATGCCCACCTCTGGATATGCGCCATATCCGGCCTCTGTTCCCCCTTCTAGACATCCGATCGATACTCGTTTGCACACAGGTTCTTTATGGTGTAAGGATTTTTCTGATTATGATATTTCTAGTTTACTAAGTACTTTTTTTGCAAATACCGAACCTCGTAGTCATCGCTTTGTGGTCAAGGTTCCTGAATGGGTTGCTGCTATGGACTTTGAGGTGGCTGCTCTTGGCACTCAGTGGACGTGGGAGTTGGTTTCGCGTCTTCCAAATGTTAATGTTGTAGGCTCAAAAAGGGTGTATTGTTTAAAATACAAGTCTGATAGTTCTCTTGACCGGCACAAGGCAAGGTTAGTTGCTCAAGGTTTTTTGAAATTACCTGGTTTTAATTATGATCATACATTTATTCCGGTGGTGAAAGGGTCTACTATTCGTATTTTTTATCTCTTCTTGTCACAAGTAATTGACCTTTTCAATAGCTTGATGTTAAGAATGCATTTTAAATGGTATTCTTGATTCCCCATTTTATATGGAGCAGCTTGCTCGTTACAGATACCTGATGCGTCCTGATTATGTATGTTTTTATGCAAGGGAATTTATGGTTTCAAACAAGCTCCTCATGTTTAGTTTCAACGTTTTGGTTCCTTTTTGGTTTGCCTAGGTTTTGTATGCGGTTCTGCCGATACGTCGTTATTCATGTTCTCACAGTGTGCCTCTTTAGTCTATTTCCTTGTTATGTTAATGACATTAGTCTCACTGGGAATGACAGTTGTCTCATTTGGACGTTTATTGATCAGGTTAATCAAGAATTCAAGATTACCGATCTTGGCACTTTATAGTATTTCTTGGGATTGGAGGTTGTTCGTACTTTCAATGGCTTATTCCTTAGTCAGGCCTGATATACCAAGGAAATTTTATTACGGCGCCTTTTGCGATCCCGTTTGTAGCATTTTTGTATCTTTCAAGTTCTTCTGGTAATCCATTCGGATATCCAACACTTCATTGATCTTTGGTTAGTGCACTACAGTATTTGTCGATTATACGTCCCTACATTTCTTATACTATGAACACGGTCAGTTAGTATATACTGGCTCCTACTGAAGACCATTACCAGGCTGTTACTGGAATTTTCCACTATGTACATGGTATTCTACATTTTGGTATTCAGTTTCACACAAATTCATCAACTTTACCAGTTTTGGGTTATTCTGATGCTGATTGAGGTTGTTGTATTAAGACTAGTAGGTTTATTTATGGTTATGACATTTTTCTTGATGGTAACCCGGTTTCATGAAGTGCAAAGAAGCAACCTAGTGTCTCTCGTTCTAGTTCAGAATCATAATATCGAGTTATGGCTAATACCGCTGCGGATCTAACTTTGTTGATGAATTTACTTCAGGATTTATGTGTATCTATGCGTGTGCCACTATTTTTGCTGTGTGATAATAATAGTGCTATCTTCTTGCTTAGAATCCGGTTTCACACAAGAGAGCTAAGCACATTGATAGTGACTATCATTTTGTGCATGAGATGGTGTCTTCTGGCAAGCTCAAGATCGCTTATCTTTCTACGGACTTGCAGCTTACTGGCATATTTACAAATGGGTTACCTCATCCTAAGTTTGAGTTCTTAAGTTCCAAGCTTTGCATTGCGACCAGTCCTACGCTTTGCTGGAGGGGGGGTTAATAGAGATATAGGTTATTTAGAATCAGGATAAGAAAGAAATATCCTTTTTGATTGGTTTTTTATGTATCATGTTATGCCTTGCATACTCTTTGTACTCACTATATATATATATGTGAATATGCAAAACCACAATGATTTTTTAATTTTACATTCTATCAATTCAGCACCAACACTCATTTCCCATCTCCACCACACTTTCTCGAAACCAAACTCCACACCATCCTTTCCATTCACACCATTACAACCATTAAAGAGCTTAATAATAAAATTTCTCTACAAAATTAACAAGTATCGGAGGATAGAGTATCTCCAGGTTCAAATTAATTGAGATAGTTTTCTATCCATTTCATGTTCATTTAGAAATTTGATTACCATACCTTCTATATGTTTTTTTTTCTCATCGATGAATGATTGAATATTTTTCATGAAGTATGTTGATTGTGTTACTTGTTACATAGTGTATATTGTTTGTGTTTCCAAGATAATTCCATGTTTTAAGGAGTGAGAAAAAAAAGACTTAGATTAGGCTTTATTGTGGACGATAATCACATCTTTGTTTGAACAGAGGTTGAATGTGTGATGTTGGTCACGATTAATCATCCCATATGATATGAGACCAAACATTGACAGACATCGCATAGGCTGGAAAATGATTGAGATATCTGTGAATGTCGGGCGTCACTGATCAGTCGGACTTTGCAATTTTGGTCTCTCATGCATGCGACGTCGCTTTAAAGCGGATCAGGTACTTTTCCCATATTGAAATTAATGTCGTCTGCACATGACTATATTATGTGTACATCATTTTGAGACTGTCCAATTCTACATTAAAAAGATTCATGTGTATTGGTGGTAATAGGACAAAGAGAGTTATCAATGCACTTTCAGCGTGTGGATGGACGGACCTATAATTTCCCTAATCCCCCCTGATAGTGTTAATGGAATACAACATAAACAAGAGAGGTTCAATCAAATTAATGTTTCAATTTCATATCAACCTTATGTATTGAAAAGTCTAACCTTAATTGGTAATATATATATTCAAGTTATATGTGTTTTTTAACATGTCATTGTTTCCATCATTCATTAAACAACAATTGATTGTTGTATGATTTTAAAATTTTCACGAGTATTGGAATATTAAATAACATGTAACGGCTATCGACGAATGATTGTTTGTGTCTTCAAATATAAAATATTATAATATTGCACCAAAACCGATGTCTCCATGATTTATTCGTGACGTTGCACATACCGGTGAAAAGATGACACCTAACCGATGTTGTATAAACTGTACTCAATTTTTCTGGCAACATCGACCAATCAAAATGACATCATATTCAATAGCCTTCCATGTCAGCATCCCCAAGACATGGGTGCCCAAGAGCATGCGATGTCGCATACTAGCATCTGCGATGTCGCATACTAGCGTCTGCGATGTCGCTCTTATTTACCCGCTACGTTGGTCGGCACTAAGTCGCACCTATATTGTCCAATTGTCTGCCTTATTTCTATGATCGACGTTAAATGAATTCGCAGAGATCGTCGCTCATTAGTCGGCCTTCTTGTTTGAACCAACGTCGACGGCGGTCCAAAATCGAGGTAAAACATACTTTTTACCTCGGTTATGAATCGAGGTAAAAATGTACTTTTTACTACGACGGTATCTACCTCAATTATTTTTGAACTAAAAACCAAGGTAACAGATCCTATAAAACAAAGATAAATGATCTTGTTTATTGTAGTGTCATGATAATTGAACTAAACATATATAATATAATAAAAGAACATAATATATATAACTAACTAAATGATAAATAAAAATAAAAAAAGAAGCAAACTGCGATATTCATGTGGAATCAAATGCATGTGCACGAAAATGGGTGTGTATATTGCTTCCAACACAATTGCAGGCACCCCTCTCTAGCACTCGTCACTAAGGCCTATGGCACCGGTATTTTGGGGGCCTGGCCGACTAGTGCCTAAGTAGGGTGCTGGTGAAACGTAGTTCCTATGGCACCGGTATAATATATCAATTTTGATTTAAGATAAACAGCACCCGTGAATACTACCTATGCTAAAAAAATGGAGCAGTGCTTAGTCTTTTAAAAAGGCACGCATTCCAATACTGGTGCCGATGACGATTTACAGGTGCTAAATAATTATGTAAATAACCATTTTCAACTGGTGCCATTACAGTGTAGCGATACTTTTCCCACACAATCAACACCGGCAGAAAGCAACTGCTGCGTGTAAATTAATATCGACATCGTTTTAGTTACTGGTTATGTTAATTTTTTAGAATTGGTGCTGAGGTTTAGTAGTATTATTTTCTTTCAGCACCGGTATGGAATAATTTTGGGTGCATGTTGTTGTATAATGTAAAATTAACAGCACCTGTATTAACTGTGGAAAACTGGTGTTGTTTTTAATTTTCATTTGCAATGTCCTATTTGAATTTATCCCTGCCTATCCAAATAGAAACCCAAGAAAATATGACAGAAGAAACAATGAACATCCATCCAACAAGACGTAATTTACTAACTTGATTTATACTAAAAAAGAAGAAATGAAAGAATTATGAACTGGTTTTTTTTAAAAAAATCCTTTGCTATGTCCATATTATATGATAATTTTGAATGTTTTGTACTCATTTTGGTATGCTTTTGTGCTTTGGATACTCCATTTTACCTTAAAATTCCAGTTAAGGGTGACTTTTGCACTCTTATCGATTTTAATAGGGATTTTGTGAGACAAGGTAATGGTTCGAAGATTTGAAGACTAATTTTTAAGACAATGAAAACCATGAAGACCTTTGGATGGGAAGAGGAGACAGTTACACTTAAACAAGAAAAAGAGAGTATTTGAGAGCAGCTTACACCGTCTGTCGCAACTCTCAAAGCATGTTTCGCGAGTCACGACAGATCGCTGCCTACTTTTTTTACTTTTGGTACTATAAATACCATCTTATCTTCTACCTTTCAAAAAAACTTTTTCTCTCCCGATTCTGCAGCCATAAAACCCTAGTTTTCCACCATTTTCATCTTTGTTTCATGTTGATTTTATGTTTGAATTGCTATTGTTGTTTAGTTTGAATTCTAGTAGGTAAAATTATTCTTGGGAGCAATTGATTAAGGTGTCCAATCCCATGTCTTGAGAACTATATATGAGCTATTTAATGATTTTCTATTTTGCATTTATTGTTCTTGAATGTTAGTTGTTGAAAACATAAATGGTGTTAAAAGTTTGAGTATATGAATTGATTGTGTGATTACTTATTAGGGTAGCAAACTAACAAATTTGCACCTGTAAAGCATTAATAGGAAAAGTAAAAAAATATTCATAACTAGCACATATTCATATACCTTCGTTTGAGGGAAATATTTGTTGTGTTCAAAACAACATGATGATTAAGTTCGTGAAATTATTAATTAAATAATAATTAGAAATGTGTAACTTGTATATGTCGATGAACCTCAAGAATATCTGTAGAGGTACTCTATAGCACTAGCCCTTACATGTAGAGGAGGACGCAGTAGCCACATTCCTAACCACACAATTGAGTTTGGTACTGCAAACGAAAATGTCTAGTTAAATGTAATTGTATTAAATAATGTAGGAAATGAATGGACTGTTGGAGTAAATAACTTACATCAATGTTTGTGATTTTCCATGTGTAATCCGGAGGTCGCTCTATCTTCATCTTTTGCCTTTGCTACTCACATGCAATCCTCGTAATCATCATTAACTTGTAATGATTATGAAAATCACATTTTGAGAAGTTAAAATTTGTACGAACGGGGGAATGAATGTACCTGGTAATGATTTTCTTTTGGCTTATGTTTATTGGTTTGATTCCTCGAGTCAACGAGTCGAGTGTAAAAACTTCTTTCGTACTAGGACGAATAAAAATCAAGTACCAATGATTGTTGCATTGAAAAGAAAATGGCACATGAGTGAATTAGTGAGGGTTGTACAATTTTTTGTAACTGAATAAAATTTTAAAGAGCCGCTTAAATTTTAATATATAGAACCACATAAATCACGGGATCAGTATTGAGCATGTTTTCCATAATGGATTTACACGACCCTTGACTTCTGCATCCTTGATTTTTGAGACATATCCTCCCATATAGCATGGTACAAACTGGATGTGGCCATTGATTGTTTTAAGACTTGGTCCCATGGATGCCTTTAAGAGTAGCATTAGTTAATATCATGTAAAAATTTGTTTATAAATAAAATGAATTAATGTGAAAAAGTAAACCTTACCCCATCCAAACATCGATCATAGAGTTCGATAGCCAAGCCATGCCTCTGAAGTTTCCAAGCTTGTTCCCAAACTCTATCAAGCAATCGAGAAACAATGCAGCTCTAGGTTTTTTGCTGAAAGTTCATGGTGCATAGTTTAAAAACAAAAACTCCTTCCCGGACTCATGCATTTCCTTTGCTAGCTCATTGTAGTATTTCATGTAATTCACCATGTTGGGATATACTCTGAACTGGTGCTTGTTTACAATCTGAAAATATTTAATAGCAACAAATTAGAGAATTCAATAAATAATGAAATATAGTAGAAATTACTAATTTATCGATAAATACCAATTTCATAGGCCTATCAATCCTAAATTCTCCCTTCGAGGGATGGTAGGAGCTGGTCGACCCAGAATGCTTTGGGTTTTTAGCTGCAAATGAAAGTAATTTTATTTTAAAGATTACTTATTAAAACTTGGACATGCAAAAGTCGCAGATTTTCGTTGATTTTTTTACCTCATAGTTGCTATAGTTTATGAAATACAAATCATCTGGGTGAGGTTTTTTCCCTTCAATGTCCTTTCCCTGCATACCATATTCGAATGAGACCAACGCAATCGGCTAATTCACCACACTACTTAGAGCGTCTCCCACATCATTAAAATTGTGGTTCGCAGACAACAACCCAGCCCTTTGATTGTATACTAACTCGCACATGCGGACGCAAGCTAATGACCCTTTTGCCTTCTCGGCACGCCTAGATTTTTCCATTCTTGATCAACCTCTTAAACCAAGGAATAATTGGAAGATACCACTTGCATTTTGCAGGAACACGTTTCCTTGACTTTACGACTACATCTTCATCGATAACCAAATTTATCCTTTTCTTGTAGTGTGACACATGGCATATGGGGCATGCCACCTCCTTCTCCCATTCACCCGTGTACAAAACATAATCATTATGGCAAGCATGTATTTTTGTACACTCTAATCCATTGGGACATAGAATCATCTTCACTTCGTAGAGGTTGTCTGATATCCCATTGCTGGCAAAAACTTTTCATTCAAGAACTTCAGCAACTTGTTCGTGCTAGTGTAGCTCTATGTACCAAGGCCTTTCATATTAAATTTTTCCATCGAACATGACATCACCATATCCCTCTTATTGCAACCGGGATACAATAGTCTGTCCTTCTCACCTAAGAAATTTGACAAAACTTTGGGCCTCCCCCTAAATTCATTGATAAACTCCTTACAAATTTCATCTAAGTTTAAGTCTCTGAAACACTCTCCCTCACTACCTACAACCACCTCTGACAGTGTCTTCCCAATATGAAACGTCCAAAAAAAATATTTTTCAAACTCTCTTCCAACAAAATGAAGTTTCATGATGTCTCTATCGCCAACACAGTTACGATTCTCGCAATCATGACATGGACATAACACTCACTCCTCACGTCCAAAGGCATGCTCTAAAATATCCTCCACGAAAGCAACATATACTTTGCTAAACCAAATAACGTTGCAATACACATGCTTACGTCTCTCTATTGCATGTTCCATCTCCACGAATTAACGAATGTAGGACGATTACAGTTCAACACAATGACAATGGCTACACAAGATTCTAAATATTTAAAATCAATTCGGAAAACCTTACATTCAACCCGTATCACAAGATTCAAAACTTATACAAAAATTTCACATTCCTAAACAAGGTATTAGAGACATCAAGAAATCTAGAAAAGAATCACATTTCTTCCTTGAATGCAAGAATCATAAACATGGTCAAACACACAAAATATATGCACACAAATCATTTATAACATATAACATCATTAATAACATGCCAAACAATTTAAAACCTGACCTTTGTGGGTCTTCATTGGAGCATTTATTGTCAAAACCCACCCAAAAATAGCATTAATGACCTTTTCTCCCCAAATCCCACTTTTTTCCCTCCAATGAACAGTGGTGGATAAGCATTAAATGTTCTTCCAACATCGGTATATTGGCTACATATCGGTGCTAAAATCCCCCCCCCCCAAATGACTGTTCAGTGAAATTCTGCACCGGTTTAGTCCACTTCCTCTTCACAAAACCCGTGCAAAACATATAAAACTTTACAACCTTCTTTCATATGGGCCCCATTTTCCAAGCACCGATATTGTAAAACCTGGTGCTAAAATTATTCAAAGGCACCGGATTGCTGCTTTATACTGGTGCTATTATTTTCCCAGTTTTTTTGGTGCCAAAAACACTATCGCGCCCATAAAATCAATCCTAGCATCGGTCCCCTGCACGTTGTTCGTTTCCACCGATGCTAATTCTTATGTATGGCACCAGTTAGAAAATTGCGGTGCTGATAATCGCCAACAGAATTGATTTTATACTTTCTGATCAAAATATCGGTGTCTTACATATTTTTAGCACCGGCATACATGCCCCAAACAAAGTACCAGTGCCTAAATACCTGTTTTCCAATAGTGCAAATACAAACCATGCAGCCAAACTCCTATTCCCATACCAAAATAATTATCAAACTAAACCTGAAAAAACTAACCCAAAAACAATGTACAAAATAATGTACAGCGTAAAACTCCTCTGTCTTCAAATATGTATTATACCGCAGATTACATGTATTTATACAAGAATGTTCCGATCATGTTTATTATATCTCAAACTTCATAGCTCTCTGAATACGCTCTCTCTGAATACTTCGCTAATAACGGCTCCTAACGGTCTTTCCACCCCCTCTCCGCCCTGCTCCGCCGTTCATGGTGGAGCCACCGCCCCTAACCCAAGGCCTCTCATATGCTCAAACTCTCACAGCATGGCCACCTCCACTCTCCAATTCGCTTCCCTCTAATCCCAATCTCTCTCCAATCACTGAACATAAGGGTGAATTGGCG
>JAULKM010026160.1:0-13912 GCA_032355605.1 Rubia tinctorum | reverse complement strand
GGTGCTCTAAATTATCATGTGTATGATAAAGAGTTATATGCAATTGTACGAGCATTAGAGGCATGGAAACATTACTTATTGCATAAAGAATTTGTTATTCATATTGAACATGAGTCATTGAAATATTTAAAGAGTCAGATGAAGTTGAATAAGCGTCATGCTAAGTGATCTAGTTTCATTGAATCTTTTCCTTATGTGTTGCGATGCAAAAAGAGAAAAGAAAATGTTGTTGCTGATGCTTTGAGTCGTAGACATATATTACTTACACGATTGTAATGTGTCCTTTTCGAATTCCCTTTTGTACGATATTTATATGCTAATGATCCTGATTTTTCATTTGTTTATGCTGCTTGTGAGCATAGTGTGTATGAATCCTTTTTTTGGCAAGAAGGGTTTTTGTTTCATGCAAATAAGTTGTGTATTCCTCAATGTTCTATGCGTGAATTACTTGTTAGAGAAGCTCATTTGGGTGGTTTAATGGGCATTTTGGTGCATTAAAAACTTATAATTTGTTGCGAGAACACTTCTATTGGCTGAAAATGCCTCTTTTTGTTGATAGGATTTGTAGGAATTCTATTGATTGCTTGAAGGCAAAGTCTAAGACTAAACCTCACTGTTTATATACTCCTTTACCTATTCCTACACATCCTTGGAATGATATTTCTATGGATTTTGTTCTCAGATTACCACGAACCCAATCAGGTAATGATTCTATCTTTGTGGTTGTTGATCAATTTTCAAAGATTGCATATTTTATTCCTTGTAGGAATACAGATGACGCAAAACATGTAGCGGATTTATTTTTGAAAGACGTTATCTGTTTACATGGTATACATGCGCCCATAATATCATACAGAGATGTCAAATTTTTGTCCTACTTTTGGAATACATTGTGGCGCAAGTTGGGGAAGAAATTGGTGTTTTCTACGACAAGCCATCAGCAAACTGATGGATAAACAGAGGTCACTAATTGCACATAACGGCTCTTCTGCGTGTCCTTGTTCAGAAAAATTTGAAGAATTGGGAAGCATGCATTTCGATTTCAGAGTTTTCTTAGAATTGCACTGTTCATTCTACTACTTATTTACTTCCATTTGAAGTTGTTTATGTATTTTTACCAAATAACCCTCTTGATTTAATTCCTTTGAAATCTAAACATGTGCGAAATTTGGATTTATAAAAGAAAGCTGATTTTGTGAAGCGATTCCATGAGAAGATGCGATTGAGGATAGAAAGAACGAATGCTCATAATTCTGAAAAAACCAACCATAGCCGCCAAGTTGTACAATTCAAGGAGGGCGACTGGGTTTGGTTGCATCTGTGGAAGGAAAGGTTTTTGAATTCTAAGAAATCTTAATTAAGTCCGCGTGGTGATGGTCCTTTTCAAGTGTTGGCCCGTTTGAATGATAATGCTTACAAGATTGATCTATCCGGAAATTATGGTGTTAGTCCTACCTTCAATGTTGCTAATTTATCTCCATTTACCTTTGAAAATGATTCAGTTTCAAGGGGAAAACCATTCGACCACGGAGGGAATGATGGAGATGTCAAGACGACTACCACCATAAATGAACACATTACACGATTAGAGATCAAACATTCAAGGGTTATGTTCGGGATCCTCAAAGTGACATGGTTGGACCGATGACAAGGTCAAGAACAAAGCTTAGAGATGTGGCATTAAATGCTTTGATTTATCAACTTCATGATGAACAACTCAAGACCAAATCGACTAGGGCTTGGATTAATTATTCAAGCTTGTCGATTAATTGAAGACATCGTGAAGAACACTATACTCTTTTTCCCACTAGGTTTTTCATTGGGGTAGTGTGATCTTTGTAAAATGTTGTGAAATTATTTCATTTTGGGTTGTTGGACTGATAAAGCTCAACCATGTGGGTTTTGAAGGGCTGATTTCAAAAATATAGTCCATTAAGGTTTAGAATATTCAGTTTTATTCTAATTAGAATTAGATTTGGTAAGATTAGATAAGGTCATATTCTTCAAGAATTCTTATTGAATAATCTCAGCCATATTACCCTAGTTATCATTTATTTTAGGTATTTTAGTTAGATATGGTTTTAGCTTCTCAAAACTGCCATAAGTCGGTTCAGTTTCCAATTGTGTTCAGGGTTTTGGTTTGAGATTAACCCTATAAATAGAGGGGGGTGACCAAATAATTTTAACACCTTTTATCAATCAAATATTCAGAATTTTTAGTTATACTCATTGCTTGCGAACGTCTTCATTGTTGCTTAATCTTGCGGGTTAATTAAGTATCAATAACCTTGTGAACTAATCTTGCGGGATAGTTAGTGAGCAAGTCGAAATTAAGAATACCCCAAGGGCTAGATTCTTGAATTTTGTGCTGACACATTAGGGTTTGGGCAAGATCCCTCTTGTTGTCAAAGATCCAATATTCTGCAATCCAGAGTCTTCGCAAGAAGATTCATATCACATGTACGACTTGGAGGTACGGACCTGAGGTTCAGCCGGGTAGTTGTTGACCCCACCATAACCACCACCACCTCCCCATCCCCGATAGTTGTTGCAAGGATAGTTGATCTCACCAGGATGGCTGTAATATTTCCCATGCCCATTCTGGAAACCACTACCACGACTGCTTCCACGATTTCCACGACCATTACTCTACCCCATATGGCCGCCTCCACCCAGGCCACTGTTGCAACCTCTGTAAGACCTTTGAGGAGCATGTTATTTCTCCGTCACCTCAAATTCAACAATGTTTTTTCCATTCAACGTTTTCAATCCCAACTTGTGAATCTCCTTGAAAGGAAAATTGTAAATCCAATTTTTATACCATTGCCTAGGTTGAGTATTTCATCTATGAACCTAATCGGAGAAGGATTTAAAGGATAATGAAAGTTGTCAATTACATAAAATAGGTGGGTACATAAATGTTTTAGCGAAAGTTAAAAATCAGACTCGAAGATGATAATTTTGACCCATATGTTATGCACGGTAAGTATGTCTATTTATGTTTCACATGTTCATGTACGGTTTAGTTTAATATTTTAATGAAAGGCTAAACACAAATTAAAGTAAAACTATATAAGATAAGGAAATGTTGTGCAAAAAATGGGAAAAAACTACTAAGGGTCCGGGAGTTGCACATTTTTAGGCTAAAATTTAAATTAATTTCCATGCTTGCACGTATTTAGTTGGCACGTGCATTTTTAGTGCGCCTTTAACATGTGATCATTGTGCACGTGTTTGGCACTAGATTTTTTAAACAAAGATGAAATTAATTTTACATCATTAATTAAATTACCATAAAAATACATTAAATCCCACTTTTTATTGTTTATCATCGAGCTATAATCATCAAACTAATTTTTTAATCAATTTTAATCATTGAACATAATGAAATGATCAGTTCTTGATCATTAATGTCTTCTTAGACTTTAGGGTCTAATGGAATCAAAAGTCAAGTGAGTATTTTTGGTATTTTTAATAGAAACGGAGGGTGAAGTGGAGGTAGATACTAACAAACCCCACATTTTTTCCATTATACCTTTTAAAACCAAACCCCAAACTTTCTTCGAAGAAAAATTCCAAATGCAATTTTTATAATTAAAAAAAACCATTGTTTAGGTTGATTATTTAATCTATGAATCTAACCAAACAATGGGTCATTGGAAGAAGAAGGTTGACAATAACATAGAATACATCGGCCGAAGCGCAACTGAAAATTAGAGTCAAAGGTGAATTTTTTTTACCCATATGCAATTCACAGTAACTATGTATATTTATATTTCGCAGTAGGTTCATGTACGATATATGCTTAATATTTTTTAAGAAATGCTAAATCAAAATTGTAAGTAAAACTATAATAAAATGAAATGGTGTTTAAAAATGGACAAAAGGAACTAAGGTAATTGCACTTATTTAGGCTAAAATCCAAATTAATTTTCATGTATTTTGCTCGTATTTAGCTGGTACGTGCATTTTTTGTGCACCTTCGACATGTGATCATTTTGCACATGTTTGGAACTATAATTTTTAAACAACGATGAAATTAGTTTTACATATTTAATTTCCAGAAAAATATTTCAAATTTTCAATCATCTAATACAAGTTTGACATGCTCAAAAGTCCACAGTGACAACCCCTCTTTTTTTTCTAAATAACATGAAGATGAATACACTACGACTTGGCGGTAATGGCCTGAGGTGCGGCCGGGTAGTTGTTGACCCCACCATAACCACCATGTCCTCCCCGACTCTGATAGTTGCTGCGGGGATACTAGGTTCCACCGGGCTGGTCAAAGTATTTCCCATGCCCGTCCAAGGCCGTTACGGTACTCATTATGGCCGCCTCCACCCATGCCATTGTTGCAGCTTATGTAAGACCATCGAGAAGCATGTTATTGCTCCTTCACCTCAATTCAACAATTTTTTCCATTTAACGTTTTCAAACCAAACTTACGAATTCCCTTGGAAGAAAAAATGTAAATTCGATTTATAAAAATCATTTCCTAGGTTGATTATTTCATCTATGAAACTAATCGTAGAATGGGTTAAAGTATGAAGAAGGTTGACGATGATATAAAATATATGGGCGCAGAAATTTTAGCAAAACTGAAAAATTAGAGTCAGAGATGATAATTTTGACCCATATGTAATGACCGGTAAGTATGGCTATTTATACTTCACACGTTCATGTATGTTTAGGTTTAATATATAAGGCTAAAAATAATTGAACTAAAACCATATAAGATAATGAAATGTTGTGCAAAACCGAATAAAGCTACTAAGCGTTCGGGAGTTGAACTTTTTTAGGCTAAAATTTAAATTAATTTCCATGCATGCACGTATTTTGTTGGCACATGCATTTTTGGTGTGCTTTCGACATGTGAGCATTGAGCACATATTTGGCACTAGAATTTTTAAGCAAAGATGAAATTAGTTTTTACATAATTAATTAAATTTCCAGAAAAAATACATTAAAATTCAATTTTTTTTATTATTTATCATCGAACTATGATCATCAAACTAATTTTTGATAATTTTAATCATTGAACATAATAAAATGATCAGTTCTGGATCATTAAAATCTTCTTAGAATTTAGGGTCTAATGGAACCAAAAGTCAAGTGAGTATTTTGGTATTTTTAATAGACGCGGAGAGTAAAATGGAGGTAGATCATAACAAACCCCTCATTTTTCCATTATAAATTTTCAAACCAAACCCCGAACTTCCTTCAAAGAAAATTCCCAAATGTATTTTTTATAAAAAAAAAACATTGTCTAAGTTGATTATTTAATCTGTGAATCTAACCAAAGAATGAGTCAAAGGAAAGGGAAGGTTGACGATAACATAAAATACATCGGTCCAAAAATGCACAAGCACTACTGAAAATTAGAAACAAAGGTGAAAATTTTGACCCATATGAAATTCACGATAACTATGTCTATTTATACTTTGCAGTTGGTTCATGTAAGATATAGGATTCATATTTTTAATTAAAGGCTAGATAAAAATTGTTAGTAAAACTATAAGAAAATGAAATGGTGTGCAAAAATGGACAAAAACAACTAAGTGAGTTTCAATTGTTTAGTCTAAAATCTAAATTAATTTTCATGTATTTTGCACGTATTTAACGAGAACGTGCATTTTTTGTGCACCTTCGACATGTGATCATTTTGCACGTGTTTGGATATATAATTTTTAAACGAGGATGAAATTAGTTTTACATATTTAATTTCCAAAAAATTATTTCAATTTTTTAATTACTTGATACAAGTTTGACATGCTCAAAAGTCCACAGCAACAAAACCCCTCATTTTCTAAATAACATGAAGATGAATAAATTACGACTCAACAATACCATCCTGAGATGCGGCCGGGTAGTTCCTGACCCACCATGGCATCCCCGTCCCTAGTAGTTGTTGCGGGGATAGTAGATTCCACCAGGCTAGTGGTAGTATTGCCCACGCCCGTTCTGGAAATCACCACCATGGCTATTGCCACAACCTCCACGGGCATTAAGGCACCCCCTATGGCCAATTCCACCCATGTCAAGGTTGTGGTCTCTGTAAGACCTACGAGGAGCATGTTGTTGCGCCCTCACCTCAAATTCAACAATGTTTTTTCCATAACGTTTTCAAACCCAACTTGCAAATTTCTTTGAAAGAAAAATCGTAAATGAGATTTATAAAAACCATTGCCTTGCTTGATTATTTCATCTATGAACCTAATAGGAGAATGGATTAAAGGTTGAAGAAGGTTGATGGTGACATAAATACATCGGTACAAAAATATTTTAGCGAAAATGAAATATTAGAGTCGAAGATGATGATTTTGACCCATATGTAATGCATGCTAAGTATATCTATTTATATTTCACATGTTCATGTATCGTTTTGGTATAATATCTTAAATGAAAGGATAAATAATAATTGAAGTAAAACTGTACAAGATAATGAAATGTTGTGCAAAAACCGAATAAAGATACTAGGGGTTCGGGAGTTGAACTTTTTTGGCTAAAATTTAAATGAATTTCCATGCTTGCACATATTTTGTTGGCACGTGCATTTTTGGTGCACCTTCGACATGTGAGCATTGTGCACATGTTTGGAATTCAATTTTTTAAAAATATGAAATTAGTTTTACATAATTAATTAAATTTCCATAAAAATTACATTAAAATTCCCTTTTTTATTGTTTATCATCGAACTATGATCATCAAACTAATTTTTGATCAATTTTAATCATTGAACATAATAAAATGATCAGTTCTGGTTCATTAACGTCTTTATAGACTTTAGGATCTAATGGAACCAAGAGTCAAGTGAGCATTTTGGTATTTTTAATAGACGCGGAGGGTTAAATGGAGGTAGATCCTAAAAACCCCCCACATTTTTTCATTATACGTTTTCAAACCAAACCCCGAACTTCCTTCGAAGAAAATTCCCAAACGCAATTTTTATAAAAATCATTGTTTGGGTTAATTATTTAATCTGTGAATCCAACCAAAGAATGGGTCAAAGGAAAAAGAAGGTTGACAATAACATAGAATACATCGGTCCAAAAATGCCCAAGCATAACTGAAAATTAGAAACAGAGGTGAAAATTTTGACCCATATGAAATTCATGGTAACTCTGTCTATTTATACTTCGCAGTTGGTTCATGTACGATATAGGCTTCATATTTTTAATAAAAGGCTAAATAAAAAAAGTAAAACTATAAGAAAATGAAATGGTGTGCAAAAATCGACAAAAGGAACTAAGAGAGTTGCAATTGTTTAGTAAAAAATCTAAATTGATTTTCATACATTTTGCACGTATTCAGCTAGAGCGTGCATTTTTGGTGCGCCTTCGACATGTGATCATTTTTCACATGATTGGAAATATAATGTTTAAACGAGGATGAAATTAGTTTTACATATTAAATTTCCAAAAAAATTATTTCATTTTTTTAATCATCTAATACAAGTTTTACATGCTCAAAAGTCCACAGCAACAAAATCCCTCATTTTCTAAATAACATGAAGATGAATAAACTACGACTCAACATAACCAGCCTTGGGGGGTCGGGTAGTTCTTGACCCACCATGGCCTCCTCGTCCCCGGTAGCTATTGCAGGGATAGTAGGTTCCACCAGGCTAGTCGTAGTATTGCCCATGCCCGTTCTGGAAACCACCACAGTGGCTGTTGCCACGACCTCCACGGGCGTTAAGGCACCCCCTATGGACACATCCACCCATGCCACGGCTGGGGACTCTGTAAGACCTACGAGGAGCATGTTGTTGCTCCCTCACCTTAAATTCAACAATATTTTTTCCATTTAATGTTTTCAATTCCAACCTGTGAATTTCTTTGAAAGAAAATTCGTAAATTCGATTTATAAAAACCATTGCCAAGGTTGATTATTTCATCTATGAACCTAATCGGGGAATGGTTTAAAGGTTGAAGAATGTTGACAATGACATAAAATACATCTATACAAAAATATTTTTGCGATAATGAAAAATCAGAGTCGAAGATGATGATTTTGACCCATGTTTCATATTGTTTTGGTTTAATATCTTTAATGAAAGCCTAATTAAAAATTGAAGTAAAACTATACAAGATAATGAAATGTTGTTCAAAAACCGAATAAAGCTACCAAGGGTCTGGGAGTTGAACTTTTTTAAGCTAAAATATAAATTAATTTCCATGCTTGCACGTATTTTGTTGGCACGTGCATTTTTGGTGCGCCTTCGACATGTGAGCATTGTGCACATGTTTGGCACTGGAATTTTTAAACAAAAATGAAATTAGTTTTAATAATTAATTAAATTTCCAGAAAAATTACATTAAAATCCTTTTTTATTGTTTATCATCGAACTATGATCATCCAACTAATTTTCGATCAATTTTAATCATTGAACATAATAAAATGATCAATTCTGGATCATTAACGTCTTCTTAGACTTTAGGGTCTAATGGAACCAAGACTCGGGTGAGTATTTTGGTATTTTTAATAGACGCTGAGGGTGAAATGGAGATAGATCCTAAAAAACCCCACATTTTTCCATTATACATTTTAAAACCAAACCCCAAACTTCCTTTAATGAAAAATCCCAAATGCAAGTTTTATAAAAACCATTGTCTGGGTTGATTATTTAATCTTTGAATCCAACCAAATAATGGGTCAAAGGAAAAAGAAGGTTGACGATAACATAGAATACATAGGTCCAAAAATGCCCAAGCACAACTTACAATTAGAAACAAAGGTGAAAATTTTGACTCATATGAAATTCACGGTAACTATGTCTTTTATATTTCGCAGTTGGTTCATGTACGATATAGGCTTCATACTTTTAATGAAAGGCTAAATTAAAATTGTAAGTAAAAATATTTTTTAAATGAAATGGTGTGCAAAAATCGACAAAAGGAACTAAGGGAGTTGCAATTGTTTATTCTAAAATCTAAATTAATTTTTTATTATTTTGCACGTATTTAGATAGAACGTGCGTTTTTGGTGCGCCTTCGACATGTGATCATTTTGCACGTGTTTGGAACTACAATTTTTAAACGAGGATGAAATTAGTTTTACATATTTAATTTCCAAAAAATATTTCAAATTTCTAATCATCTAATGCAAGTTTGACATGCTCAAAAGTCCACAGCAACAAAACCCCTCATTTTCTAAATAACATGAAGATTAATAAACTATGACTCGACAGTACTAGCCTGAGGTGCGTTCGGGTAGTTCTTGACCCACCATGGCCTCCCCGTCCCTGGTGGTTTTTGCAGAGATAGTACCAGGCTAGTCATAGTATTGCCCATGCCCGTTTTGGAAACCACCACCATGGTTGCTGCCAAGACCTCCCCGGGCGTTACAGTACCCCTTATGGCCGCCTTCACCCATGCCATGGTTGTGGCCTCTGTAATACCTACGAGGAGCATTTTGTTGCTCCCTCACCTAAAATTCAACATTGTTTTTTCCATTTAACATTTTTAAACCCAACTTACAAATTTCTTTGAAAGAAAAATCATAAATGTGATTTATAAAAACCATTTCCTAGGTTGATTATTTCATCTATGAACCTGATCGCATAATGGGTTAAAGGATGAAGAAGGTTGATGATGACATAAAATACATCGTTACAAAAATATTTTAGCAAAACTGGATAAATCAGAGTCGAAGATAATGATTTTGACCCATATGAAATGCATGCTAAGTATATCTATTTATATTTTGCATGTTCATGTATGATTTTGGTTTAATATCTTTAATGAAAGGCTAAATAATAATTTAAGTAAAACTATACAGGATAATGAAATGTTGTGCAAAAACCGAAAAAAAAAACTACTAAGGGTCTGGGAGTTGAACTTTTTTAGGCTAAAAGTTAAACTGATTTCCATTCTTGCACGTATTTCGTTGGCACATGCATTTTTGGCATGCCTTCGACATGTCAGCATTGTGCACATGTTTGGCACTGGAATTTTTAAACAAAGATGAAATTAGATTTACATAATTAATTAATTTCAAGAAAATTATTTTAAAATCTCTTTTTTATTGTTTATCATTGAACTATGATTAGCAAACTAATTTTCGATCAATTTTAACCATTGAACATAACAAAATGATTAATTCTGGATCATTAACGTCTTCTTAGACTTTAGGGTCTAATGGACCAAAAGTCAAGTGAGTATTTTGGTAATTTTAATAGACGTAGAGGGTGAAATGGAGGTAGATCATAACAAACCCCGAATTTTTCCATTATATGTTTTCAAACCAAACCCCCGAACTTCCTTCGAAGAAAAATCCCAAATGCAAATTTTTTTAAACCATTGTCTGGGTTGATTATTTAATTTGTGAATCTAACCAAAGAATGGGTCAAAGGGAAAAAAGTTGACAATAACATAGAATACATCGGTCCGAAAATGCCCAAGCACAACTGAAAATTATAAACAAAGGTGAGAATTTTGACCCATATGCAATTCACGGTAACTATGTTTATTTATATTACACAATTGGTTCATGTACGATATAGGCTTCATATTTTTAATGAAATGCTAAATGAAAATTGTAAGTAAAACTATAAGAAAATGAAATGGTGTGCAAAAATTGACAAAAGGAACTAAGGGAGTTGCAATTGTTTAGTCTAAAGTCTAAATTAATTTTCATTTATTTTGCATGTATTATGCTAGAATGTGCGTTTTTGGTGCGCCTACGACATGTGATCATTTTGCACGTGTTTGGAACTAAAAATTTTAAACAAGGATGAAATTAGTTTTATATTCAGAAAAATATTTCAACTTTTTAATCATCTAATTCTAGTTGGACATGCTCACAAGCCCACATCAACAAAACCCCTAATTTTTTTCTATATAACATGAAGATGAATAAAGTACGACTCGGTGGTACCAGGCAGAGGTGCAGCCGGTCTTAACCCCACCATAACCACCACGGCCTCCCCGTACCCGGTAGTTGTTGTGGGAATAGTAGGTCCCACCAGGCTGGTCGTAGTAATTCTCACGCCCGTTCTGGAAACCACCACCACAACTGCTATCATGACCTCCACGGCCGTTGCGGTACCCCAATGGCCGCCACCACCCATGCCACGGTTGCAGCCTCTGTAAGTCCTTCGAGGAGCATGTTGTTGCTCCCTCACCTCAAATTCAACAATGTTTTTTCCATTTAACGTTTTCAAACCAAACTTGCGAATTTCCTTGAAAGAAAAATCGTAAATGTGATTTTGAAAAACCATTGCCTAGGTTGATTATTTAATCAATGAATCTATTCGGAGAATGGTTTAAAGGATGAAGAATGTTGACGATGACATAAATTACATCGGTACAGAAATATTTTAGCGAAACTGAAAAAACCATAGTCGAAGATAAATTAATTTCCATGCTTGCACGTATTTAGTTGTAACGTGCATTTTTTATGTGCCTTCGACATGTGATCATTGTGCACTTGTTTGGCACTAAATATTTTATATAAATATAAAATTAATTTTATATCATTAATTAAATTTCCAAATTAACTGTTGATTTAAATTTTTTGTTTTGCTTACCCAGAAATTGTGCATTTTACATGATATCAGCACGAGGATAGTGATTGGTGGGTAATCAGTTAGTAGGGGTGGGCAAAAAACAAAAAACTGAAAATCAAATCGAAAACCGAATTATCCAAATTTGAATAACCCGAACCGAATTTAATATATGGTTTTTGGATATTCGAATTGAATAAACGAAATTCTGAATATGGTTTTTGGATCAATTTTGGATATTAAAACTCAAATCGAAACCTGAACCAAATACCAAATTATAATTAATTAAGTAAATAAATATATATATATATATATAATTAAATTTTAAAACAAAAAATTAAATTTATAAATAAATTTAAGTTGGAGGGCTAATGTTTATGTTTAAAAATTATCCCAAACTCTAAAGCCTAAATAAGTTTAGGGTAATAAGTAAATAACACAAGTTACCCTAAGTAAATTTGTGGCGTGCTTGAAGGCTTGAAGAATGTGAAGTGCTTGAAGGCTTGAAGAATGTGAAAGCTTTGAAGATGAATATTAAAACAAACTATTTTTCTAAAATGTAATGTTAAAATTGTTATGGTTGAATTTGTATTGTACTTGTTGCATTTTTATTTTGAAAACTTGATTTTGATGATGTAGAAATTAGATTACATACTTTTATATAATTTTAAATTAAATTATTAAATTTTAGTAATTATTTTAAAAAAATTACAATCAATTCGATTTATTCGGGTTGAATTCGGTTTCAAACCAAAACCGAATTCCGAATTTGGTTCGGATAATTTGGGTTATTCGGGTCGGATTCGGTTTTGGACTTTTTAGCGGCAAAACCAAATAACCCAAACCGAATAAAATGAAAATTGATTAAACAGAACCGACCTCACCCCTATCAGTAAGGTGGGATTTATTGGTTGCGCAGACTTGGTGCTCAGCCAGCTTTGTCGTCGTCCTTGTCTGGTGTTACTGATGTTGGTGTTACTGCTGTTTCGTCATCTGAGTTATGGCATCAACATTTTTTGCATCCGTCATTTTCGGTGTTTTCTTCTATTCCAAATATGCTTTAAGTCATAGTGAATTGAATAATATTGTCCCTTACTCGGTTTGTCATCGGGCTAAACAATCTAGAATAAGTTTCTTTTGAGTCATTCTAAAACCAGTCGTTTGTTTGAACTTTATATATTGTGATGTTTGGGGGCCTTATGGCTCACTTTTTCCTAGTGGACCATTTTCACTTTTAAAATAGTTGATGATTATTCCCAAACTGTTTGGGTTTATTTTTTAGTTTTGGAGTCGCATGTACCTGTCAAGGTGAAGGAATTCTTTGCTCTCGTTTGAACACAGTTCCGTCAACATGTACAACGAGTTTGGGATGATAATGGAACTAAATTTATGCCTCCCAGGCCTTACTTTATAGAGAAAGGGATTCGTTTCGAGAAATCTACAGTCTACACGCCACAACAAAATAGGGGCGTGGAACGAAAGCACCGCCATATCTTGAACATGGCTCGTGCTCTTCGTTTCCAAGCTTATTTACCTATTGACTTATGGGGGAAATGCATTCTTACTGTTTCCTACTTAATCAATCACACTCCAATACTGGCTCTAGATGGTCATTCGCCTCATCAACCTCTTCATTGTCGTGCACCAGATTACAGCCATCTCAGAGTGTTTGATTGTCTGTGCTTTGCGTCTCAGCTTCCAAAGCCGCGAGATAAGTTTGCTTCCCGAAGTTACAAATGTGTCTTTCTGGGGTGTCTGGTGGATAATAAATCTAGGCGTGTTTATGACTTGGAGTCTCGTACTATGTTTGATAGTCGAGATGTTGTGTTTTATGAAGACTACTTACCGTATGCACATGTTGTTGATTTTCCTACTTCAATTGATGTGCCGAACTATCTCAACTTACCGTCTATAACGCCATGCTGCCACCACTTTTGCATCCGCCGCCCACCTTGGAACTGACGCCCGAGCCACTGCCAGCTCCAAGTCCACCGCAGTAGCCAGCGACAGTTGAGCCCCGGTCATCTTCTGTTGAGTCTCGGTCAGCTCTCGTCGATCTACAATCTGAGCCATGGTCGA
This sequence comes from Rubia tinctorum, assembly GCA_032355605.1. Taxonomy (NCBI): domain Eukaryota; kingdom Viridiplantae; phylum Streptophyta; class Magnoliopsida; order Gentianales; family Rubiaceae; genus Rubia; species Rubia tinctorum. Next base: position 324 of record JAULKM010026160.1, on the reverse strand, counting down.
CTAGTCTGGAGGTGCGTTTAGCCACCCCCAATCTGCGAACAAAGCCGTTGACTTCTTTGGATTCCGAGGTTGAGTTGTCTCCGCCACCACGGCCTGCTCATCCTCCTAGTACTCATATTCGTCAGCCACCAGTTAAATTGAAGTATTATGCCTGCACTGCTATTTGCAATTTAAACCCCCCTCCCCTATTGTTCCCTCGTATCTTCCTGCACTGTCATCAGGTATACGTTACCTTATTGCTGATTATCTTTCTTGTATTATTTTTTTTTGTTTCGCATTCTATATTTTTGGCTGCGGTTATAAATGGCTCCGACCCTGTTACGT